>ML102194.1:38833-53871 GCA_003697995.1 Taxidea taxus jeffersonii
TGCCCCTTCAACCACGTACTCCGTGACTCCCACTACCCACCGACTCATCACACCAACGCACCCGGAGACCCCCACTTCCCGCTCCACGGCCAGACCCACGGGGCCCTCGTCTACGTCCCCACACGGCCCCATCACAGGAACACAGTCCACGCACACGAACCCGCCAATAACTCGGACCACGCACACCCCGAACTCCATCAGCACAGCCAAAACGTCCACGTCCAGGGAGACCTATCCTTCTGCACCTATCCACCACGAAACCTCATCCGCTCCCAAGCCCACCATCTCCCACCAACCACCGGCCACGGGAACGCCGACCCCCGTGACTCACACGGCCACCGTCACGGCTACAGAGGCCACTAGCAACCGACACACGCCACGCACGTCTCACTCCACGCTTACACCCCCCGTCCCCAACACCGCCCACACGACAGGTCCCCCCTCGGGCACTTCCTTCTGGACGACCACCGCCTTGCCCACCCCATCGTACCCCGAGACCACCCTCTCGACCCACGCTGCCCCTTCAACCACGTACTCCGTGACTCCCACTACCCACCGACTTATCACCCCAACGCACCTGGAGACCCCCACTTCCCGCTCCACAGCCAGACCCACGGGCCCCTCGTCTACGTCCCCACACAGCCCCATCACAGGGACACAGTCCACGCATACATCCACGCCACTCACTCGGACCACGCACACCCCGAACTCCATCAGCACAGCCAAAACGTCCACGTCCAGGAAGACCTATCCTTCTGCACCTATCCACCACGAAACCTCATCCGCTCCCAAGCCCACCGTCTCCCACCAACCACCGGCCACGGGAACGCTGACCCCCGTGACTCACACAGCCACCGTCACGGCTACAGAGGCCACTAGCAACCGACACACGCCACGCACGTCTCACTCCACGCATACACCCCCGGTCCCCAACACCACCCACACGACAGGTCCCCCTTCAGGGACATCCTTCCGGACGACCACCGCCTTGCCCACCCTATCGCACCCAGGGACCACCCTCTCGACCCACGCTGCCCCTTCAACCACGTACTCCGTGACTCCCACTACCCACCGACTCATCACACCAACGCACCCGGAGACCCCTACGTCTCTCTCCACGGCCAGACCCACGGGCCCCTCATCTACGTCCCCACACAGCCCCATCACAGGGACACAGTCCACGCACACGAACCCGCCACTCACTCGGACCACGCACACCCCGAACTCCATCAGCACAGCCAAAACGTCCACGTCCAGGGAGACCTATCCTTCTGCACCTATCCACCACGAAACCTCATCCGCTCCCAAGCCCACCGTCTCCCACCAACCACCGGCCACGGGAACATTGACCCCCGTGACTCATACGGCCACCGTCACGGCTACAGAGGCCACTAGCAACGGACACACCACACGCACGTCTCACTCCACGCTTACACGCCCGGTCCCCAACACCGCCCACACGACAGGTCCCCCTTCAGGGACATCCTTTCGGACGACCACCGCCTTGCCCACCCGATCGTACCCCGGGACCACCCTCTCGACCCACGCTGCCCCCTACACCACGTACTCCGTGACTCCCACTACCCACCGACTCATCACCCTAACACACCCGGAGACCCCTACTTCCCGCTCCACGGCCAGACCTACGGGCACCTCATCTCCCTCCACACTGGCATCAGGCACGAGCTCCGGTGTTCACACGTTCAGCTCCCCTGGCTCCCTAGGCACAGCGAGTATAGCGTCCATTCCTTCCTTTGTTTCTTCTCTAGTTGCCTCCACTCCCACCCTGACCTCTGTATCTTCCATGTCCCCCCCCACCTTCTCCCCCTCATCTTGGTCCTCCACGCCTCCTCTTGATAGGACTCCTGCCCCCCTGGGCAGCACCAACATTGTTCCTTCTTTGCCCAGGACCACACCCAGCACCCCCATCTCCCATACCGTCTCCTCCCACTCTACCACCTCACAGTCTACAACCCTCACCACCCAAAACCCTTCATCTAGTCTCTTTTCATCCACCGTGGGGGTGACAGCCATCGTGACTTCTCCAGTCACTAACCTCACTACTGGACAACCTAGTAGCACTGGAGTTTCAACCACCGTGACCCTCGCCGGCTTGACCTCTGTCCACGAAAGCTCATCCCTCCATTCCACAGGGTCCTCGTCTCCAGGGGCACCTTCCATTTCCTCTCTGGTGACACCCACATCCCACCCTCCAGGTAAGGGGTAGGACTCTCTCGCCCACCTCACGACCTTGGTGCCATCTCTGGCTCTGCGTCATCAGTCTGCAGAGCACGGTGGTGCGCTCCCACCAAGTCCCTGCCTTTCCCTGTCCTCTCACACTGCCTGATGCACTTCTGGGCTGTGTTCCTGCCTCCTAGACCGTTCCCCACTCTGCTGTAGTCCCAGCCTGACGTGCACGCCACAGACAGGAGCTCCCTGGTCATCGTGCGCGTGACCTGCTTTCCTCCCCCTGAAGCCTTCGCTCTCCTGAGGCCAGCAGGCAGACAGCACACTAAGCTCAGACCTGAGGTCACAGTCATCCCTCCAACCATCCCCGTGTCCTTCTGCCATCTGCGAAGGCCAGCATCCCCCAGCAGGCAGGGACCGCGTCATGCCTCCCTCTTCGGTGTGTCCCCCAAGTCCTTAGGATAGTTCTCTCAGCCTCCCTTTAGCTGCCTCCTGCCCCTCCCCCCACTCCTCTCTACACACCTCTTCAGACAGTGCAGTCCGGCCAAAACGGGCGCGTGGCCTCCCCTAGGGGGCACCCTTTCCCTCACCTGGGCCTGATGCCGGCCTGGCACCTGGCCCAGCCCATGCCCTGCCCCACCTCCCATTCCCTGCTACTGTCCCGGCCTCGAGGCGAGCCAGCTCCTTCAGCAGCCCTCCACAGCTGCCCCTTCGGGAGCTCACAGGAGTTCAGGGGTCGCAGGGGTCCCGTCTCAGGTATTGCCCTGCCCGAGGAAACAGAGAGAAAAAGGAAGGGCCGATAGCCACAAGTGTCACCCCGGGATACCACTGGTGGCAGGAGGAGCAGCTGAGGCCTCCACCACTTTCCTGCACCGCCCCCCACCATCCTCGAGAGACATTCCTCCCCTCCCTTCCAGGTGCTCGCCGCACTGTACTGTGGGTCCCCCCTCACATGTCCCCTGCCGTCCCCCAGCAGGCCTGTCCACAGTGATGAACGTCCTCCTGGGAGATGGGCCGGGCTCAGGCTGTCCGTGAGCAGACAAGGGGTGCAGGAGCAGAAGCAGGAGATGGGGTCGGAGGAGGACAGCTGAGGGCCATGGGAGCCCGTGGAGACAGCCCTCTTGTCCCCACCTCCAGCAGCCACGCAGGCAGGCAAGGCAACAAGGGCAGCCTGGGCAGTCTCTGCTCAGGAACGCCTTCACTTTTTCACTTAATCTCTCCACGCGCAGCTCCTAATGCCAGGGCAGCCGAGGCAGCTTGCCAAGCAGACCAAGGTCTACAGCTAGGTCCACACCCTGCCCCTCCAAGAGCACAGACCCCTGCAGGGAGCTCCTGGGGCACCATCGATCCCCTCCACGGATGTGCAGACCCTCCCCCCATCCCTCTGGCAGGCTCTGGCTCCAGCAGACCAGACATGCCCACGCCCACAGGCTGCTGCTGAACCACAAGAGGAGGGGCCTGAGAATGGCCCACAAGAGCTCAGAAAACTCTTTACCTGAGGGGACTCCCAGGGCACCCAGTTCTCAGGAGGAACACCCAAAATGAGAGCCCATCAGCGTTTGTTCCCATGCAGAGCTCTGAGGTCTGAGGTTAGCAGGGCTGGGATAAGGCGAGACCACCTGGGGCCGGGACCCTGCCCGAGGGCAGGGGGGCAGAGCCCAGGGGAGAACCCACCACAGCGGGAAGGTATACTCGTCTCCCGTAAGCAATCGTGCAGCTTGCAATGCAACCCTCCTTATCCAACTGAGCCACATTCATCCTCCCTTCCCGGGTCCTGTGCCCAGCGGCAGGTCTGTGTCAGCCCTCTGGCCATGCCCTGGCCTGGTATCTGACCACACCTCTCTCGTCTCCCAGGAGTCTGTGACGTGAAGCAGCTGGAGCAGGAGATCACCTACCAAGGGTGTACTGCCAACGTGACAGTGACCCGCTGTGAGGGCTTCTGTGCCTCCTCGACGAGGTGAGTGCCGGTCCCAAGCAGCCTCCGAACAGGGCTGAACCAGGCACATAGGGCCTGCCCCATCCAAGAGAAAGCTCCCACCCACTCAGGTCACCCTAGCCAGCAGCCCACCTCCATCACACCTGCGGAAGGCAAAGGCAGACCCCCACTCACTGCCTTAGAGCTGGGGAAGGCAGCCAGGGCCGGGAGGGGTAGGGCAGGCCCAAAGGCCCCTCCTGGGAACTTGGGGCCCACCCTTCTCTCTAGAGTGGTCCAGGAGGTCCAGGAGCACTCACTTCTGGGGCAGCGGCCCTGACCCAGGCGCCTGGCTCCCGCTTCTTTACAGCTTTGACATCCCCACGAATCAGCTGGAGACCCACTGCAGCTGCTGCCAACCCCTCGGCTCCTACCAGAAGCAGTTTGTGCTGCCCTGCCCAGACCCCGCAGCGCAGGGCCAGCAGCTGGTGCTCACCCTACAGATGTTCAGCAGCTGTGTGTGCAGCCCACAGCGTTGTGGAGGCTAGAGGGCACGACCCCCAGGTGTGAGGGCAAAGCAGTGCTCCCACCACCCACACGCCCCTCCCGACGCCGGCTTGCTGTGCCTGGCAGCCCCTCTCCTTCCACAAGGCACAGCCTCAAAGAGCCCTCACACGTGACTTACCAGGGCACCCGCGGGAAAGGGGGCTGCCGGGCAGGGGCTATAGACCCGGACCAAGCCCAGCGGGCTGAACTAAACTGGTGGCCTCCTGACCGTCCCTGCAGATTGTCCACACAGCCTCCCAGACTTTGAAGAAGGCCGTTCACCCGTCCCAGAACTGGTCCCCAGAAACAGCCAGAGCAGCAGATACCTGGGTAAGGGCAGCGAGAAAGGCCACTCTGGAGATAGGCCTGAGAAAAGGGGCTACAGGTCCCATGAGTACGGGACACCTGAGCAGGGATCGGCAGCAAAGATGGCAGCGAGGAGAGGACCCCACAGCCGGAGAAGGGAAGGGAGGGGAGGAACAGGGCCATCCAGCATCAGCACCTGACCAACAACCAAGCTCTGCCTGGGGAGGGGCATCCCATGTGCCACGCAGGACACCCCCACAGTGTATAGATAAGAAATAAACCAGCATTGCTTAACGCACAGGTGCTGGCTGAGCGCTCTGTGTTGTCTCCCACACACATGGGGCATTTGTGAGCCCCCAAACCCACACCCTCAGAGTGACAGGCACAGGACCCTGAGTGCAGGCCTCTGCAGCGGCACCAGCACCAGACTGTGATGCCCTCCGCCTGCCTTCCCAAGACCCACCCTGCAGCCAGGGGCTGCCTGTGCCCCTTCCACCGCCCCCCGAGCCCCCAGGGCATGCCACTCAGGAGCCCAATCCCTGGGGCTCGGCCAAGGGAACCCACAACGGAGCCTGGCTCCCCCTGGGCGCACAGGTGCTGAGAGCAGACATGAGCGTTCAGGACAAACCTGCCTGCCGCCCCTACCACCGACACGGCACGGCCGTCCCAGAACATAGGCCCTGGCTCAGCTTTGCTCCCAACCCGGCCCCCTCAGGCTGCAGGCGGGTGCCCAGGCAGGCAGCTCACAGTGCCGGCCCTGAGAGCTGAGGCGGAGAACAGCCTGTGGAGGCTGGGCTCCAGCTCCCCCTTGGCACGGCTCTGCGCTCCCTAACCACGCACCGAGCCCCTCCTCCACCCACACAAGGGCCCACACGCCCCAGGAAAGAGACGAACTCACCTTCCAGAATCTGCTTTGCCACCCACACTTGACCCTCTGATCAAAACCAGGAACCAGCCCAAGGGGACCACGGTCACGGCGCACTTCCTCGAAGCCCAGAGCTGAGCGAGACCAGCTACGCGGCCTCCGAGCCAATAGCAGCCCTCCCGCCGCCGGGCCGTAAACCCAGGGCCTCAAACGCTCAGACACCGCGCGCTGTGGGTACCCCATGAACACCACCGTGCGGGGAAAGGGATACAGGCCACCACCCAGTCAGCATACATGGTCTTGTGGGTCGTCCTGAAAAACACCCAATGTTTCCAGCTGCTGGGTTTCAAACCCTGCCCCCAAGGCCCCCCTATGGCCACTGCAGCAAGCCCACGTGCACCGTTCTCCCACAGCCAGGGCCCTGCGGACAGCAGCCGGGCTGCACACACCCGTGGACCTTGTCACACACCTCCTGCCCCTGGCAGCACCCAGCACAGCAGCCAAATGGCCCAGATAAGATCCCACCCCACTGCGGACAAGCTGCTGCTGCATCTCTCCGAGAATCGGAGATGAACTATGACCAATAGGGTAAAAGCGTTTCGACACCATTTCAAAAAAATCTGCATTTTCATTCAGACGTGTCACTTCCCTTTACTTGGGGAAGGCCGCTCAGAAGTGTCCTGACCTCTGTGAACACTGAGCCCGGGCCCACGCTCCCTTCTTCTGACCTGGCTGCAGTGCAGGCTCGGCCTCTCGTTCTGAAACACACACGGGTACCCGACCCGAAAGGGAGCCGGTTTGGAGAAACGAGGCTGGGAGACGCCCGGGGACAGGCCTGTTTATTCGCGGCACGGCAACGAAGACAAAGGACAGAGACGAAGGACAGCGCGACGAGGGAGCCTGGGCCTCCATCCTCGGCGATCAAAACTGCTCCGACAGCAGCGCGCACAGCCTCTGCGAGACGGCCTCCTTACTCGTGCGCAGCGTGAGCCGGTACATCTGCAACGGGACGCGCAGCTCAGCGGCCGCTCGCGGGCTTGTCCGCCCGCAACCCGCGGCCCCCGAGCTCCCGCAGCTCAGCGCGCCCCCCCGGGCAGCCGGCGCTTCACGGCTGTGAAGGGCGTGTTTGCTACGTCCTCACACAGCTAACCCGGGCAGCTGGACAGCAACCAACCGCCGCCTGCGTGCAGAGCCCCTGGGGGCCCCGGAGGCCGCACTCCCATCCCAATCGCTTCCCAAGCAAAGGAAGACGGACGGTCACACCACAGCTCCGCTCCACACAGCCCAGGTGGCTCCGTGGGGCTAGGTCAGCTGACGGGGCACACGCAGGGCCACCGGGGTGAGGGCTGGAGCGCGGGGTCATGGCAGCGGTCCCTACAGGAGGTGGAGACAGGTGGAGGGAGTGTGGACCCCAGGGAACTTTCGGGAGTGATGGAAGTGTTCTCTGTACCAGCAGGATAGCGGGGGCTGCCCAGGGGGACACATCGAACAGCAGTCATCAGAGGACTCCACTCAGGCCCCACAGCACAGCCCAACCAGAACACAGCTTGGCCGCGTACAGCGATTTGATCAACAAGTCCGACCTGGGCTTGCAGATTCGGCTCCAAACGCAGTAAGCATCCGATCTGGGTGGTTCTGGTGTGTATGATGCCGGCCCCCACGAAATTCGCAGGATTAGGATCAACGTCTTCAAGGAGCGCAGAACCAAACCCGATGATCTGTGCCACAGAGAGACAGGTGCGTAGGGCAGCGCAACCGCGGCCGCAGAGGGACAGCAACACAACTGGCCTCCCTCCAGAGCCCTGGCGAACACCCCAACCCTGGGAATGCCCATCAACAGGCCCTACCTTGGCTTTGGTGATTTCTGTGTCCATTGGATGCTTTGCTTTAAAAATGTTCTGCACTTCCTGTTGGGGACTGTGAGGTAAAATCAAGGGTCACCACGCCCAGCTGGGTCAGCTCGGGAGGACCCGAGCCTGCCCCCTGCCTGGCAACCCCTCGCTCACCTGCTCAGCTGCTTCCAGCGCTGGAAGAAATCCTGAGAAGCCATTTCTGTGGGCTGGAAAAATTTGTTGAGTGTGATAGGCAGCTTAACAGACACATTCTGAAAGGTTCCCCCATACCTACAAGCAACACAGAGACACAGTGAGCAGAGCACACGGCAGCCGAAAAATCTGAACCTCAACCACAGAACCGAGTTCCTAGTTTGCAAATCACCGGGCCACAGGGAACACCTGCTGCTGCAGGCGGCAGCGGGTGGGGAACAGAGTCTTCCGGAAGGGGGGCCCGAAGCCACAGAGAGGTGCAGCCTGTCCCCGAGTGCAGCGCTACGGACAGACGAGGACCGACGAGCCGAGCACCGCGCCGGCCACTGTGTGCGCGGCCGGGGACGCGGCTCCAACCAGGCACCGCTGGGCCCGTCAGACCAGGTCAGAGACGGCCCAACCTTGGGCTTCTGTGTCTCACTTTTCCCCACAGCCCATTTTCTACAACTCCAAGTTGGTTTAAATTGTATGGGATTTTTCTTTTTCCCATGAAAAGAGACGAAGAAAAGGATTTGCCCACAGAATAAAACATTTGCCTATTTCCCTAAAATTTGCCTATTTCCCTAAATTCTATAAAATACATACTCTTCAATCTCTTCGGTTCTCTGTGTTTTTAACGTTTGAAAATACGCTCTTCCAAAACTTGAACCTTACAAACACAGGGGTCAGCTGTTCACACACACTCTGTCCTACTCACTGAAAAGGATAGCCAGGAGCCAAGGAGCAACAGAAAACATACCTTTAAAAAAATAATCTAAACGCAGGGCACCTGGTTGGCTCAGTGGGTTACATGTCTGACTCTTGATTTCACTCACATCGTGATCTCATGATCATGGGTCCCAGGATGGAGCCCGTGTGGGGCTCTGCACTCAATGGGGAGTCTGCTTGAGAGTCTCTCTCTCTGCCCCTTCCCCTGCTCTCCTTCTCTAAAATAAGTTAAGTCTTAAAAAAGATAATGACCAAGCGGCATGTACACCCGGGAGATGCACCCCCCAGATGGAGGGCCTGGGGTGCCATCCCCACAACAGACCCACAGAGCAGCGGCCACACAGGGGCACACGGGACCCAGCTGGTCCAAGCCCCACAGCACAGCACCCCCACCCCATTCCCGGCTCTCAGCTAGAGAGCACAGGACCTGAGCAACATAGCCCTGGCTCGCAGTGGCCTCCCGGGACCCTGCACATACTGCCTCTCCCTCATTTCCCAGACGCTGTGCACCTACCTAACACTGCAGCATGCACGGCGGGGGCCACGACTCACTTAGGTCACCCCTCAGCCCTCACAACAGCCTCCAAAGGAAGGATGCAAGGGCTCAGAGAGGACAGAGGACTCCCAGGGACACGGCCGTGTGCAGGCACGACCCACAGCTCCAAGCTCCAGAGCAGAGCAGGCTGGCCACCCGGCCCACAACCCCATGAGCTGCTCACCTGAACTGGACGTTGAGGACCGGGGCCTCCGAGAAGTCAGACACACACTCTATGTTCACAACCTGCTGCACCTGTGCGCCACCATCCACGGTCGGGTCCACGGGCTTGGTCTGCAAGCTCAGATGTGTATGTGTCAAGGAGGCAGTGTCCACACCAGGGAACTGTGCCCAAGCCGAGCAAGCCCCAAAACATCCTAGGACGAGGTCTGTAAGAGTCAGAGCTCATGCTCCTGATCTTGGAAGAAACCTCTAAGACAGCTGATTCTACATACATTTTATTTCTAACGATCGATTAGAAACACTTGCTTTAACAATCCACGTTCAACAAAAGCGGGCTTGGCCTGCGGCAAGCAGGTTACAGCTTCACACACCTCCTTTAGGAGAGGCAGCACCCTTGTCAGGCTCCCTGCGGGCGCTCCCAAGCCTCACCTGCTTTGCTCAGCCTGTCCCTGGGACAAAGAAATCTGGATAGCAGAGCTGGCATCGGCTGGCCACATTCTATCCACGTTCCTGGCACTTACTGGGGACAAGGCTCCAGCGTGGGCAGAGCACACAGCACGAGACGAGCTGGAGACAAGCACGGTGCGGCCCGAGTGCGTGGCCCAAGCACGTGTTCTCAGCAGCTGCTCGCTCAGGGAGACTCCCAGAGGAGACCAGAGCTCAGAGGGGCTTGAACATCATGTGACAGGAGGACAGAACAAGGGAAAACAAGTGAGTCCAAGGAACCTGAGGGTTTGGCATTGGAGGCCTATGTGCCGTTCCCCCCAAGCCCCCAGAAGCTCCCTCTAGAGGCATGACAGCAGCTCGAGGGCGCCATGGCAGCTGGAGCATCCAGCTCTTCTGATAAAAAAAAAAGTCCCCTGGGGCGCCTGGGTGGCTCAGTGGGTTAAAACCTCTGCCTTCAGCTCAGGTCATGATCTCAGGCTCCTGGGACGGAGCCCCGAATCCAGCTCTCTGCTCAGCGGGGGGCCTGCTTCCTCCTCTCCCACTCCCCCTGCTTCCGTTCGCTCTCTCGCTGTCTGTCAGATAAATTAAAAAAAAAAAAAAAAATTCCCCAAAACCCTCCTCTAAGCCCCAAATGCCTGTCTGATGGGGACACAGAAGCATGAGACTAAGGATATTCGTCTGAAGGTCGTCTGAACAGATCAGTGTTGGAGTGAAATTCAAGAACTGCGTGGAGGTCTTATTTCCGTAAAATATAAACATCCGACCTAGGAGGGAAAACACAATTTGCTTCATGCACACCCTGCATGTTAACAGTGAAAACCCAAGAGGCCCCGTGTTCCGGGCTGAGCTCCAGGGAAGGGCCGGACAGCACTTGGGCCGCAGGCAGACACAGGGTCACGGCACCCCTGCTGGGGAGCTCCAGCTGTCCATCCGAGGCTCAGCCTTTCTGGTGACAGCACCCTGCCTGAGACGGGGGACACGGGACCCAGGCCCTGGCGGCCACCTCCAGGGAGGCCTGGCCAGACCGGCCTCCTCCACAGTGATGCCCCAGCCAGCACCACAGGGTCTCAGGAGCTGGACGCTGGAGGCAAGGACGCCCTGATGTCATCACGAAATCTTTATCTCTGCTCAGAATGGAAAGTGCATTTCAAATCCTTTCATAAGGACGAACGGCAGCACAGCCCCCGCACCCGGAAGGTAGGCGGCAGCCCCCACCCTGAGGAGGTGCCTCACTGCCCTCTCTCAGTACAGAGTCCCTGGGAGGAGGCTTCTGCTGACCATCCAAGCATCCCTAATGCATCCCTGGAGGGCAGATGTGCTGCTTCTCTCCTCTGTCCACATGCGCACTTGTTCCTACACAGAAAACTCAGCCCTCAAACGGCTCAGAGGTGGCACCCAAGAGGGAGGCAGGCTATCGTCTGTCCACCAGTGCCCCTAGCAGGACCCCAACAGTGTGCTCTGGGGAGAGACGCAAAAGCATTTTCTAAAAGTCATGCTAATACACACATAAAATGTACCATCTTCACCATCTCTAAGCTCACAGCCCCGGGCACTCATAACGTAGTGTAGCCATCCTTACCAAGGTTCTCCAGAACTTTCCATCTACCTAAATGGAGACTCTGTCCCCATGAGACCCCAACCTCCATATTTTCCCAGCCCCAGGGCCCACCGTCCACTCTCTGTCCCCGAGACACTGAGCCCATCCCTCCCCTGACCCCGGCGCCCACCGTCTGCTCTCCGTCCCCCTAAGATTCTGACCCCCGTCCCTCCCCTGGCACCCACCATCCACTCTCCATCCCTGTGAGTCTGGAGACTCTAGGGGCCCCATCTGGGTGGGATCCTGCAGTATCTGTCCCTCTGTGTCTGGCCTGTTTCACTCCGCATCACGTCCCCCAGGTCCATCCCGCTGTGGCCGGTGTCCGCGTGTCCCTCCGTGGGACCGGGGGACAGTCTGGTGTGTGGGCGGACCACGTGTATCTGCGCATCCGTCGGTGGACGCGGGGGCCGCTCCCGTGGGTCAGCGGCTGTGAACACGGGCGTGCGAGCGTCCACACGCGTCCCTGCTTCCCGTGCTCTGGGTACATAACTAGAAGAGGAACTGCCGATCCCACGGTCATTCCAGTCTCAACTTCTGGAGGAACCGCCACGCCGTTTTCCACTGCGGCTGCCCGGCTTCCATTCCCGCCGACCGTGCGGGGTGCGGGGTCCACCCTGCACGTCCTCGCACACGCGGGGCTCCGGCTCTCTGCGGACGGCAGCCGTCCTGACGGCGGGAACCGGGTCATCGCCGGAGCTTTAATGTGCGCGTCCCTGCTCGGCGGGGTCTTCTCGGAGAGATGTCGGCTCCAGTCCTCTGCTCATCTTTGACTCGGGTTGTTTTTCTGTTGCTGAGATTTAGGATTTCTTTCTATATTCTGGAAACTAAGCCCTTATCGGATGCATGACTTGACAATATTTCCTGCCCATAGTTCCTAAGTGAAGGTTTTCGTTGCGTAAGTAAAGCACATACCCAAATTCTGCCGGAACTCAGACTTCAGTCCGATCTGAAGCAACTGGTTCTCAAACAGCACACCGTTATTTTTACAGACAAACCTAGGGGGAAGGGACAGAGTGTGAGTCCCTCAGAGCCACCCAATGGAAATATAAAGATCCGCTTTGAAAAAGAGTCTAACAAAAAGGCCAGAAAAACCTCTATGGGACTCGGGGCAAAATGAAGGTAGGAAAGTATTACGGAAATACCAGTTAAGAGGTGCCCACTAGAGACCTGGGATGTGACCACACAGGACAGGGCAGGATGGGGCTCTGCCCTCTACAAACACGCCGACCCACACTCCAACACGCACACAGTGCAGCCTGCACGCGCTCTCGGGCCGGAGTTGATGCAGGGCGCTGGCCGCGGCTCTAGATCTGACCACCAGCGTGGCAGCTAGGTCACTGCAGACAGGGCCCCTCAGTGCAGGGTGGTGTCTACACCCACGGGGGCCCGGGGTTTGGCTCACCACATGGTATCTGCTCTACACAGAAACGTAAGAGAGTAAAATCGCATGTGTTTTCGTTTTGCTTGTACTTATCTCAGAGGAGCGTGAAGTGTCCTGGCCTCCTCTATCACAAACCACAATTATGCAGCGAACGGGGACCAAAAGAAGGGCCAAGGGGTAGGGCAGGTGCCGTACAGCCACTGAGGCAGCAAGAGCCTGCCCCGCTTGCCAGCCACCCACTCTGGGGCTCCCCGGTCTGCACATGAAGGGGGAGACACAGTCGAGAGTGGGCAGTGGGGAAGGTGGCAGGAAGGGCACTGCCACGTGGAATCCTCTGACATCCGGGGCAGCGGCCGCACGCCCCACAATCTCCGAGTCCAGCTGTGCTATGGGCCTGGAGAAGCTCAGAGCCAGCACTCCCTGCCCTCGTCCTGCTCTGCACGGAGGAGCCTGCGGGCCCCAGAGCAGTCCGGCTCTGAGAGGCCGGTCCCTGCAGCTTCATCTGCTCTTCTTCTAAGAAACCAACCACTCTTCTTGAGTGAGAACTGACGCTCCATGAGTGTGGGCTTGTTCCAGAGCAAGCCCGCCAGCACGCTCTGGGCAGTAAGGACCGAGACCCGCTGCCAGCAGCTGGTGCAGAATGTGGGCCCCGGGCAGGGGCCAGAGGCTGAGAGAGTCCCAGTGTGGAGGACACAAGAGACCAACTACCTGGCAAAGTTGTCTTCGGAGCCGGGAGCCAGGGGCGCAACTGCGGAGGGTGAATCAGAGAACACGTCCACAAGCAGCCCGCCGGAGGAGGCTGGGGGCCCTGCGGGGGCAGGGGGTGCGGCCCCCAGACCCAAGAGGTCTGCCGATGGAGAAGGCGTGGACTGGAAAACACAGAAGGAGAGGGTCAGCGGGGAAGCTTCAGGCACGCCAAGGCCAAGCAAGCACAAGCGCCCACGCCCCCCACCCACGGCTCCCGCCAGGCCGCTCAGGGCCAGCGTGCAGCATGGGAGGGGGGCCTGTACCCCAGGGTCAAGCCCGCAGCCCCCAGATGGAGGGTCAGTCACAATCTCACACAACCTGAAAAAGAGCAACCTTTTATCATGAAAATTACCTGAACGGGAAAAAAAGTTCTAAAAACACTTTTGCCACAAAGGAGGCCAGAAAGAACTGAGGCCTCCCACGCCAGGGCCCCCCGTCCGAAGTGGGGGTGAGCTGAGAGCCGGGTCCACAAGCGACTCAGCACACGCTCTCAGTCTACCCGTGTGTAAGTCCTACTGAGGCACACAGGAAGAAGCGGATTAAAAAACCTACAGAACAGACTTTTTTAACGGCTGCTTTTTGATCCTAAGCAGAAGACAAAGAGCAAACCCACGGGGGACCGCTGCCCCACAAAGCACTCACCCAGCTGACGCAAACATCTGGCCCCGCACCCCGGGCGGCGAGCGGGCTCTCGTCACCCCCAGGGCGGGCCACTCGGCCTTGAGGACACGTGGAATGACTTTTGAGCGCCCCACGGCACATCCGTGAAGGCACAAGCCGGTCTGGGATGCCCGGACTAGGTCCTGACGCCACCGTACACTGCCATGCTCACACTTCCTGGGCATTAGCACGCACTCACCCTCCAGGAACACGACTACCCCCGTGAGCCGAGGGAGGCCGAGAACCTGCCCCAGCACGTGGGCACCCACCTAGGCACTGGCCGGTGGCATCGCAGGCGAGGCCTCTGACCACCACCTGCTTCCGGCGCAGCCACCCCGGCCCGGGGCCACACGAACATCAGTCTGCCTCCGTTTCTGCAGATAACTGCCCCTTCCCTTCTGCGCTTAGTGACAGTGTCACACTGAACTTCTAAAGGATCTCGTGTTAGCAGGTGGTATCACCTAGCGATCCCATTCCAAGATAAAGGAGGCATCCCAAAACGTGTGTTCTGCAAAGAGGGCGTGGTCTGTCTAAGCTGAGAAGCCTGCTCTGCAGGGCGGCCCCTCCTTCCTTGAGGCTGCAGGAGCTCCTGGCACACCAGATGGGCTGGGCGCCTCAAGAAGGGGAAGGCCTGGGAGAGGAGCAGCATCAGTCACATGGGCCCGCAGAGAAGGGACGGGGACCACAGAGGAGCTGTCGCGAGAAGGAATATCAGAAATTTCTGCACCATCAGAAAGGGTGTGGATGTGACCTCTCAAAGTGGCTCCTGGCCTACACTGCCCCTGTGACGGTGCTGCTGGGAGCACAGCTCCTCACGGCACTGCTTTACTAACACTGTCATCGTAGGAGTCTGACCATCTGAGGAGACTACCACAGCTGACAGACCTACAGCCTAAATGGGGATTATCCCCGCCCCCCC
>RCUC01132829.1:0-55863 GCA_003697995.1 Taxidea taxus jeffersonii
AAAAAAAAAAAAAAATGATGAGCTGTTTCTTCATTAAAATTAAAAACTTTTACTCTGGGAAACAAAATGTCAAGAGAATGAGTAGATAAGTTCCACACTAGCAGAAAATACTTGCAAAAGCTGTATCTGATAAAGCAATGTTATCCAAAATATACAAAAAACTCTTAAAATTCAGTAATAAGAAAACAAATTGAAAAATGGACCAAAGATCTTAACAGACACATCACCAAAGAAGATATACACATGGGAAATGGCCTAAGAAAAGATGTTCCACATCATATATCAGTAGGAAAGCACATAATAAAACAATGACATAGCACTGTAACCTACTAGAATGGCCAAAATCCAGAACTGGATTTTGACAACACTAAATTCTAGCAAGGATGTGGAGCAAGAGGGCCCCTTTAGAAGAGAGTTTGACATTTTCTTACAAAACTAAAAATATGCTTACCATATGATCCAGCAACCATGTTCCTTGGTATTTACCTAAATGAGCTGAAAACATATGTCCATAAAAACAAAACAAAACAAACAAAACAAAAAAACTGCACACAAAAACTTATAGCAGCTTCATTTATAATTACTAAAACTTAAAAACAACCAAGATGCCCTTCAGTAGATAAATGGGGATAAGACTGCATCAAAAAGAAATGAATTATCAAGGCATGAAAAGACATGGAGGAGAATTAATGCATATTACTAAGTTAAAGAAGCCAGTCTGAAAAGGCCACACACTATATGACTCAAACTACATGACATTCTTGAAAAGAAAAAACTATGGAGACAGTAAAAACATCAGTGGTTCCAAGGAGCTGGGCAGGGAAGGCAGAGGGGGTGGAGAAAAGGTGAAACACAGAAGATTTTTAGGGCAGTGAAATACTCTGTATAATACCACAATGATAGACAAATGCTATTACATATTTGTCCAAACCCAGAGAGTACATAATACCAAAAATGAAGCAGGGAACTATGGACTTTGAGTGATATGTGGTATGTCAGTGTAGGTTCGTCACTTATAACTCTGGTGTGTTGTTAATAATGGGAGAAGCAGTGAGGTTTGGGGGAAAGATGGTGGATGAGTAGAGGACCCTATTTCAACTGGTCCCCTGAATTGAGATGGATATCTACCAGACCGCTCTGAACACCCATGAAATCAGCCTGAGATGTAGGAAAATATATCTGGATCTCTACAAACAGAGTATCTTTGGGCATTGGTTTTGAGGCATGAAGCAGGGAGCCATGATTCTGCAGGCAGATACTAGAAGATATGGAAGGGGGAGGGAGCCTCTGGGATCCTGTGCCCACGGAGCACAAAACCCTCCCGTGCTAGGGACTGGGCACAGACTCACAGACTGGTAGCAGCAGGGAAAGAACTTTAGGGCAGCCCCCCAGACTGAAACCTGAAGCTGTGAGGACACATGTGCAAACTAGGGGTGGCTGGTGGTTTTAGAAGCACAAAGGGCAGAGATGGGCCTGGAAGCACAGGCTGCGAGTGTTGCTGTGGGGCACACAACCCAGAACACTGTGGTTTTTAGCAGCACACACAGAAATGGAGACAGTGTGGCTTGGAGAGTACACTGAGGAGCAGACTGCAATCTCTCTGTTTTGAGAAAGAGGTTTGGATATAGTCACTTTTGCTCTGACTCTTGGGGAGGACCCAAAAAGCCACCAGAGAAAGCCACCAGAGAACAAAAACCTCAAAACACTGGTTTTCACAGAGCCCATCCCCCTTCATAGGGCACAGGGCAACTCTGCCCAAACACAGTTGACTGAATAACAGCACTACAGCCCCCTCCCCCAGAAGACAGGCTGAAAGAAAAAGAGGCTGACAACCCTAAGATCCCTATAAAACAGGTACATCTCACTTGGTTGTGGTCAATAATTTGTACTCTGAACATCCCAACAAAATGACTAAGAGAACACCCAACACAAGAAAAATTCAGAAACTGTGACCTCTGCCACAGAATCAATGAATATGGATATAAGCAAGATGTCAAAAACAGACTTCAGGATAACAGTTATGCAGACAACAGCTAGGATGGAGAAAACCATTAATGGCAATATAGATTCTCTAAGGGCAGAAATGAGAGCTCATCTGGCAGAACTTACAAACGCTATCAATGAGGTCCAATCTAATCTAGATACTCTAAGAGCTAGCGTAAATGAGGCAGAAGAACAAATTAGTGATCTAGAAGACAAATTGAGAGAAAAGAAAGAACACAAGGAGGCCTGGAACAAACAGCTTAAAATCCACGGAAACAGAATTAGAGAAACAAATGACACTATGAGAAGTTCCAATGTCAGAATTATTAGGATCCCTGAGGGGTTGGAAATAGAGAGAGGACTGGAAGATATATTTGAGCAAGTCGTGGATGAAAACTCCCCTAATCAGGAGAATGAAACAAACATTCATGTCCTAGAAGCAGAGAGGACCCCTCCCAAGATCAAGAAGAATAGACCAAGCCAGGCATGTAATAGTAAAACTCGTAAACCTTAGAACAAAGGAAACCATCTTAAGGGCAGTTAGGGGCAAGAGATTCCTTACATACAGAGGGAGGAGCATCAGAATAACGTCAGACCTGTCCACAGAGACCTGGAAAGCCAGAAAGGGCTGCCAAGACATATTCAGGGTAGTAAATGAGAAGAACATGCAGCCAAGAATACTTTATCCGACAAGGCTGTCATTTAGAATGGATGGAGAGATAAAGAGCTTCCAAGACCGGCAAAAACAAAGAATATGTGACCACTAAGCTGGCCCTGCAAGAAATATTAAGGGGGCTCTATAAAAGAAGAAAGACCCCAAGAGTGATATAGAACAGAAATTTACAGAGATAATCTACAGAGCAAGGACTTTACAGGCTCAACATTATGACAATAAAATCATATTTTTCAATAATCACTCTGAATGTGAATGGCCTAAATGTTCCCATAAAACGGCCTAAATGCAGACTGGATAAAAAGATAGGACCCATCATATGCTGTCTATAAGAGACTGATTTTGAACCTAAAGCTACATCCAGACTGAAAGTGAAGGGATGGAGAACCATCTTTCATGCCAACCAACCTCAAAACAAACCTGGGGTAGCAATTCACCTATCAGACAAATTAGATTTTAAGCTAAAGACTGTAGTTAAGTTAGAGATACAGAAGGACACTATACCATTCTTAAAGGGTCTATCCAACAAGAAGATCTAACAATTGTAAATATCTATGCCCCCAAAATGGGAGTAGCCAATTATATAAGCCAGCTGTTAACCAAAACAGACATACTGATAATAATAAATTAATAGTAGGATATTTCAACACTCAACTCTCAGCAATAGACAGATTATCTAAACAGAAAATCAACAAAGAAACAAGATGCTCTGAATGACACACTGGACCAGATGGACCTCATAGATACACACAAAACATTCCATGCTAAAACAACAGAATACTCATTCTTCCCTAGCACACACAGAACTTTCTCCAGAACAGACCATATGCTGGGTCACAAATTAGGTCTCAACCAATACCAAAAGACTGAGATTATTCCCTGCATATTGTCAGACCACAGTGCTTTGAAACTGGAACTCAATCACAAGAAAGAGTTTGGAAGAAATTCAGATTCTTGGAAGCTCAAGAATGTCTGGGTCAACCAGGAAATCAAAGAAGAATTTAATTCATGGAAATGAATGAGAACAAAAACACATTGATCCAAAACCTATGGGATATGGCAAAGGCAGTCCTAAGGGGGAAATACATGGCCATCCAAGACTCAATCAAAAAAATAGAAAAATCCCAAATACACAGACTGTCTCCACACCTTAAAGAACTGGAGAATCAACAACAAATTAACCCTAATTCATGCAGAGGAAAGGAAATAATTAAGATTAGAACAGAAATCAATGAATTAGAAACCAGAAATACAGTAGAACACATCAATGAAACTAGAAGCTGGTTCTTTTAAAGAATTAGTAAGATCAATAAACCACTGGCCAGATTTACCCAAAAGAAAAGAGAAAGGACCCAAATTAACAAAACTATGAATGAAAGGGAAGAGATCATGACTCACACCAAGGAAACAGAAACAATAATCAGAAATTATTACCAACAGCTATATGCCAATAAGTTAAGCAACCTAGAAGTAATGGATGCATTCCTGGAAACTTATGAACTACCAAAACCAAAAGAGGAAGAAATTGACAACCTGACTAGACCAATAACCAGTAACGAGTGATCAAAAACCTCCCCAAAAACAAGAGTCAGGACCTAATGGATTCCCTGGGGAATTCTATCAAACATTTAAAGAAGAAATAATACCTACTCTCCTGAGGTTGTTTCAAAAAAAGGAAATAGAAGGAAAGCTCCCAGACTCCTTCTATGAGGCCAGCATTACCTTGATCCCAAAACCAGGCAAAGACCCCATCAAAAAGGAGAATTTCAGACCAATAAATTTGATAAATACTCATCAGGATAAATATAGATGCCAAAATTCTCAACAAGATCCTAGCTAATAGGGTCCAACAGTACATTAAAAGGATTATCCACCACGACCAGGAGGGATTTATCCCTGGGATCCAAGGTGGTTCAACATTTGCAGGTCAATCAATGTGATAGAACACATTATCTTATGTGTTCTTATCTTATGTGTTATGTGTTCTTATCTTATGTATATTATGTGTTCTCCTTAAGAGACTAGAGAGGAGAGAGAAGAACCACATGGTCCTCTCAATTGATGCAGAAAAAGCATTTGACAAAATACAGCATCCTTTCCTCTACAGAGTATAGGGATAGAAGGAACATTCCTCAAATTCATAAAATCCATCTATGAAAAACCCAGAGTGAATATCATTCTCAAAGGGAAAAAGTTGGGGGCTCTCCCCTTAAGATCAGGCATACAACAAGGATGCCCACTCCCACCATTATTGTTCAATATAGTGCTAGAAGTCCTAGCCTCAGCAATCAGACAACAAAAAGAAATAAATGGTATTCACATTGGCAAAGAAGAAATCAAACTCTCTCTTCACAGATGACATGATACTTTATGTGGAAAACCTAAAAGACTCCACCCCCAAATTACTAGAACTCATACAGCAATTCAGTAATGCGGCAGGATACAAAATCAATGCACAGAAATCAGTTTCCTTCTTATACACTAAAATTGTAACTGCAGAAAGAGAAATTAGAAAATCAATTCCATTTACAATGGCACCAAAAAACATAAAATACCTTGGAATAAACCTAACCAAAGAGGTAAAGGATCTATACTCCAGGAACTACAGAACACTCATGAAAAGAAATCAAAGAAGACACAAAAAGATGGAAAAACATTTCATGCTTATGGGTTGGAAGAATAAATATTGTTAAAATGTCTATGCTGCCCAGAGCAATTTACACTTTCAATGCCATCTCAATCAAAATACCAATGACATTTTTCAAAGTTCTGGAACAAACATTCCTAAAATTTGCACAGAACCAGAAAAAGACCCCGAATTGCCAAGGAAATGTTGAAAAAGAAAAACTGAAGGCATCACATTGCCTGACTTCAATCTATACTACAAAGCTGTGATCACCAAGATAGCATGATAGTGACACAAAACACACACAGAGACAAATGAAACAGGATAGAGAATCCAGATATGGACCCTCAAAACTCTACGGCCAAATAATCTTTGACAAAGGAAGAAAAAATATCCAGCAGAAAAAAGACATTCTCTTCAACAAATGATGCTGGGAAAAATTGGACAGCTCTATACAGAAGAATGAAACTCAACTACTCTCTTACACCATACACAAAGATAAACTCAAAGTGGATGAAAGACCTCAATGTGAGACAGGAATCCATCAAAATCCTAGAAGAGAACATAGGCAGCAACCTCTTCAACATCAGCCACAGGAGCTTCTTTCAAGACACGTCTCCAAAGACAAGGGAAACAAAAGCGAAAATGAACTTTTGGGATTTCATCAAGATTAAAAGCTTCTGCACAGCAAAGGAAACAGTCAATAAAACAAAGAGGCAACCCACGGAATGGGAGAAGATATTCGCAAATGACAAAGGGCTGATATCCAAGATCTATAAGGAACTTCTCAAACTCAACACACACAAAACAGATAACCATGTCAAAAAATGGGCAGAAGACATAACAGACACTTCTCCAAAGAAGACATACAAATGGCTAACAGACACATGAAGAAATGTTCATCATCACTAGCCATCAGGGAGTTTCAAATCAAAACCACATTGAGATACCACCTTACACCAGTTAAAATGGCCAAAACTAACAAGACAGTAAACAACATGTGTTGAAGAGGGTGTGGAGAAAGGGGAAACCTCTTACACTGTTGGTGGGAATGCAAGTTGGTACAGCCACTTTGGAAAACAGTGTGGAGTTTCCTCAAAAGATTAAAAATAGAGCTATCCCATTACCTAGCAATTGCACTACTGGGTATTTACCCCAAAGATACAGATGTAGTGAAAAGAAGGGCTGTATGCACCCCAATGTTCATAGTAGCAATGTCTATAATAGACAAACTGTGCAAAGAGCCAAGATGCCCTTCAATCGATGAATGGATAAAGATGTGGTCCATATATACAATGGAATACTCAGCCATCAGAATGGATAAATACCCAACTTTTACATCAATATGGATGGGACTGGAGAAGATTATGCTAAGTGAAATAAGTCAAGCAGAGAAAGCCAATCATATGGTTTCACTTATTTGTGGAACATAAGGAATAGCATGAAGGACATTAGGAAAAGGAAGGGAAAAATAAAGGGGGGAAAATCGGAGGGGGAGATGAACCATGAGAGACTATGGACTCCAGGAAACAAACTGAGGATTTGGCGGGGGTAGGGGAGGGTTAGCCAGGTGATGGTTATTACGAAGGGTACATATTGCATGGAGCACTGGGTGTTACATGCAAACAATGAATCATGGAACACTACATCAAAAACTAATGATGTGGGGCGCCTGGGTGGCTCAGTGAGTTAAGCCTCTGCCTTCGGCTCAGGTCGTGATCTCAGGGTCCTGGGATCGAGTCCCACGTCGGGCTCTCTGCTTGGCAGGGAGCCTGCTTCCTCCTCTCTCTCTCTGCCTGCCTCTCTGCCTACTTGTGATTTCTCTGTCAAATAAATAAATAAATAAAATCTTTAAAAAAAAAATTAATGATGTACTGTATGATAACTAATGTAACATAATAAAAAAACTGAAAGGCAAAAAATAAATAAATAAAAATAATGGGGAAGCAACACCATGTGTGGGAGCAGGGGGTATATGGGAAATCTCTGTACCCTCCTTCCAATTATGTTTTGTCCTTCCTTTCAATTTGTTGTGAACCTTAAACTGCTCTTTAAAAAAAAAAAGTCCTTTTTTTAAAATAATTTTATTTTTTTTATTTGACAGAGAGAACACAAGCAGGGGAAGGGGGAAGTGGCTGGCAGAGGGAGAGGGAGAAGCATGCTCTCCACTGAGCAGGGAGCCTGACACAGAGCTCAATCCCAGGACCCTGAGATCATGATCTGAGCCGAAGACACTTAACTGACTGAGCCATTCAGGTGCTCCAAAAAATCTGGTTGTTTTTGTTTTTTTTTTAAGATTTTATTTATTTATTTGACAGAGAGAAATCACAGGTAGGCAGAGAGGCAGGCAGAGAGCAAGAGAGGAGGAAGCAGGCTCTCTGCCAAGCAGAGAGCCCGATGCGGAACTCAATCCCAGGACCCTGAGATCATGACCTGAGCCGAAGACAGAGGCCTAACCCATTGAGCCACCCAGGCAACCCAAAAAAATCTGTAATATATAGTAATATATAGTAATGTATTTTTTAAATATATTTTTTAAAAACAATAATATCAGCAAGCAGTCAACTGATTCTGGATTTAAATAAACTTGCTTGGATATTATTAAAATTAAAGACTGAATCCCATGTAAAACTATGTCAACAAATGCTGTTTTCCTTAAATACTTCTTAGTAATGTAACACAGATCTTCCCATTTCAGAAGGAAACATTAGCAGATTCAATCTCTAGCATCATGAAAAGCACTCAAGATCCTATATTAAAACTGTATGTGTGTATGTGTGTGTACCATTCAGTTGAGGAAGAATTCTTAGAGAAAGCCAAATTTAGACCCACATACATCTTTTCAAGATCTTAATGAATCTGGCATTATAGGAGGATCAACAGAATCTTCTAACCTCCAGCAAAGTTCTTGGCTTTAATAGATCCTAGCAGCTTGTTGGGTTTTGATTTTTTAATTTAACACATGTATACAGAATTCTGTGGCAACAAAAATGTGATAGTATGATACTCACACTTTGAAGCTGAATCAATTCTAAACAATACATAAATGACTATCGTCATAGGATATCACTTTGAGGCATTATTTTCCCCTTCTACTCCCACTTAACACCTACTTGTATTCTAGTAGTGAAAAGAAAAAGAAATCAAAGCTTAGGTTAAAAGTGAGATTTGATTTCAAATTTTACACTAATAACTTAAAGTTTAATGACTACCATATTAGTATCAATCTATTTTCTCTAGAGATTTAAACTTGACATAATGTGTAAACTGAAGAGGACAAAAATTTGCCTGATTGCTGCTTCAACCTGAAGACCTTCTCCTTGACATCCCCATCTTTCGAAAAAATTCCTATTGAGACTCCATAAAGATCTGGTGTAAAAACCTTTAGGGGCTCCTGGGTGGCTCAGTGGGTTAAAGCCTCTGCCTTCGGCTCAGGTCATGATCCCAGGGTCCTGGGATCGAGCCCCGTATCGGGCTCTCTGCTCGTCGGGGAGCCTGCTTCCTCCTCTCTCTGCCTGCCTCTCCACCTACGTGTGATCTCTGTCTGTCAAATAAAATCTTTAAAAAAAAAAAAAAACAAACCTTTATTCAGGAAGAGAGGGTAGAGCAGAATTCATCCTCTTCTTAACCTCAGGTTATCATCTGGTCTCATCCAATCTGATAAAAATCCTGTAAAATTCAGGAAGCAATCTTGGGAGAAGAATGTCTGAAGAAAGGAACCTGGCATGAGATTTCGATAGAGGGCCATGAGGAAAAAAACTAAATGAACTCATAAAACCCCAAACAATACTTCATCAATATCCATTACTTTCTTATTCCACAGTCTTCACATGATTCTGATCCTTTAACCTCAATCCCCATTCAATATCCACCTTCCCCTCTCTGTCCATACATCCAACCTCATAAATCCAACTTCCTCATAATTTTATGGCCAAATCTTGAAAACTATCAGATCTTTAAGGGTAGTTAAGGGTAGGGACCATTATCTTATTCTTCTTGTATTCCCAGTATTTAGTATGATTCTTAGGCAAACAGGTCCTTAACAAATGTTTGCTAAATAAAAGCATAATAACATATTGCACTGATGAGATGATACCCATGTTATTCAACAGTGTTAGTCAAAATATTTGGCTAACCTTTAAAGTGGTTAATTATTAGTATTAGTTTTAGTAACCTTTACTCTCAAGATTATGAATGACAACATTTTGTTACCTATGGTAACAACATGTACTTTATTAGTTCAGATTTTTCAAAGCCACTTCCTTTAAAAAAAAAAAAAATTCAGCTTGTATGGTTTTTAAAGATTTTATTTATTTATTTATTTATTTATTTATTTATTTGACAGACAGAGATCACAAGTAGGCAGAGAGGCAGGCAGAGAGAAAGGGGGAAGCAGGCTCCCTACTGAGCAGAGAGCCCCACGTGGGGCTCAATCCCACGACCCTGAGATCCTGACCTGAGCCGAAAGCAGAGGTTTTAACCCACTGGGCCACTCAGGCACCCCCAGTTCATATGTTTTTAAATCATCATTAACATTGTCCTTCTCCTTGCTTTCCATGAAATCCAGGTAAGCAAGGTATAAGAAAATGGCTCAGCCTCCTGGTCCAAATGAATGGGATTCCCTATAGGTCTGATATTCTGAAATAAACTGATCTATTTTTGAGTTTCTCTAATTATTTCTAGTTTTGAAACTCTCTTCATAAAAATACCTAACACAAAATGTTGGTAAATATAATCAATGTTTTATCTGATTTGTTGAATTTGAAAATATAAAACATTTTGAAAATATAAAATATTAAAGACTAAAACCCTTCTTAAAGTACTTCTAGCTATGACAGAATAACTGGGACAAGATTTTACTCCTGCCACAAATCACCAAAAAACTGGATGAAATATATAAAGCAGACACTGAACATCAGGCTGGATGATCCTTGTGAGACAAGATACAAATAAGGTGAGCTTTATAGTCACTCTGACTTTCTACCTGAAGTACTCTCTGGACAACACAAAGGAAATGAAGAACTAAAAGCAAGCAGCACTGGCTCAGTGACTAGGGAAAACTGAAAACACAATTCAAACAAGTAGAAGCACTTGAGACTCTGTGAAGCAGAGTATTGGAAAGGATAACTCTATGAAGAGAAAAAGGTCTAGAAATATTTATAAAAGAGTCTTTTTGAGCCTATTCTGGAATACTAAGCTACACATATACAGGGCAAAATTCCATGAGGCTAGGCAAAGAAGAACTACAAAAATTCCCAGAAAAATTCCTAGGAGATACTCAATTTCTAACCAACTACAGAGGAAGGAACTCATGGAATTAGCAGGGCATTCAGTGGAGAACACAAAAGGCTAAACTCAGGAATGGAATTAAACTCTAGCCCTAGAGTATAGGCATGCTAACAAAGCTCAAAGACTATCAAACTACGAATAATTTAAGTGCCTACCAAAGTACAAAAGATAACAAAATACAGTAACAAAATTCAGCACATAGAATGTCCAAAGCGCCCAGGGGCAGCTGGGTGGCTCAGTTAGTTAAATGTCTGCCTTGGGCTTGAATCATGATCCGGGAGCCCTAGGATCAGGCTCCATGTCAGGCCCCCTGTTCAAGGGAGAGTCTGCTTCTCCCTCTGCCTACCTCCCCTTCCTGCTCATGCTCCTATGTTCTCTCTCAAATAAATAAATAAAATCTTTAGGAAAAAAAAAAAGTCCAAAGGCCAGTAAGACAAATATTACATAAAGAAACAATAAAATCTGAGCAATGCCAGGAAAAAGCAGAAACAGATCCAGAAAGAATAAAAATCACAGGTTAATTAACAAGCACTAATGAAAAATTCACTAGAGTAGTGCAATAGCAGATTCAAGCAGGCAGAAAAAATAATCAGTGAACTTGAAGATAGGCCAGTTGAGACTATTCATAATCAAACTGAAATAAAGAAAAAAATTATTGTCTCCACAGATGCAGAAAAAGTATTTCACAAAATCTAACACTCTTCTATGATAACAACATGACAGGGATATCTGTTCTCATCATTTCTGTTCAATGGAAGTTCTAGCTAGGGCAATTAAGCAAGAAAATTAATTAATTAAAAAGCATCCACATTGGAAAGGAAGAAGTAAGTTTATCTCTACTTAGAGATGACATGATTTTATATGTTGAAAATCTTAAAGAATCCACAAACACGTAAGACCATTAGAATGAATAAACTACTTCAGCAAAGTTACAGAATATAAGATCAATATACGAAAATCATCTGCATTTCTATACACTGGCAATTAACAACTCAAAAATGAAAGAAGAAAACATTTCCATTTATAATAGGACAATAGCATTAAAAAGATTAAAATATTTAGGAATAAATTTAACAAAAGAAGTATATATTTTGCTCTCTGAAAACTATAAAACATTGTTGAAAGAAATTAAAGAAAAAATAAATGGGAAAACTTCCCATGCTCTTGGACTGGAAGACTTAACATGGTTAAAATGGCATTACTCTCCAAACTGATCTACAGATTCAATACAGTATATCCCCAATTTCCATCTGACTCCTTTACAGCAAATGACAAGTAGATGCTAAAATTCATAGGGATAGGCAAGGAACTCAAAATAGTCCACTCTTGAAAAAGAAGAAAGCAGGAAGAATCACACTTCCTAATTTCATACTACAAAGCTATAGTAATAACTCAAGTGGTACTGGCATAAGGACAGACATAAAGATCAGAGAAATACAAGCAAGAGTCCAGAAATAAACCCATCTATGGTCAACTGACTGTGACAAGCGTCAAGACTATTAAATGGGAAAAGAATATTTTCAACAAATTGTGCTGGGACATACACACATGCAAAAAAGATGAATCTGGACTCTTCTTACATAATAGAGAAAACTTATTCAAAATGGATTAAAGGCTTAAAGAGCTAAAACCATAAAACTCTTAAAACAAAATAAAGGTATGAATATTCATGACCCTGGATAGGGCAAGAGTTTCTTAGATATAACACCTAAAGTCTAAGCTACCAAAGAAAAAAATAGATAAAATAGATTTCAAAGTTTAAAAGTTCTGTGTATCAAATGGCATTACCAAGAAGATGAAAAGGTAAACTGCAGAATCAAAGAGTTACAAATCATATATCTGATAAGGGAATTATATACTATAAAGAACACTAACAGCTCAACAATAAAAAGCCCAATTTAAAAAATGGGCAAATGATTTGAATATACATTTCTCCAAAGAAGATATGCAGCAATGTCCACAATAGCCAAATTATAGAAAGAGCCTAGATGTCCATCAACACATAAATGGATAAAGAAGATTTAAACACACACACACACACACACACACACACACACACACACACACTGGAATACTATGCAGCCACCAAAAAAAACCAAAATCTTGCCATTTGCAATGATGTGGATGGAACTAGAGGGTATTATGCTAAGCAAAATAAGTCAATCAGAGGGGCGCCTGGGTGGCTCAGCGGGTTAAAGCCTCTGCCTCCGGCTTGGGTCATGATCCCAGGGTCCTGGGATTGAGCCCCATATCAGGCTCTCTGCTCCACGGGGAGCCTGCTTCCTCCTCTCTCTCTCTCTGCCTGCCTCTCTGCCTACTTGTGACCTCTGTCTGTCATTTGAGAAACAAGACAGAGGATCACAGGGGAAGGGAGGGAAAAATGAAACAAGATGAAACCAGAGAGGGAGACAAACCATAAGAGACTCTTAATCTCAGGAAACAAGCTGAGGGTTGCTGGAGGGGAGGAGGGTGAAAGGGATGGGGTGGCTGGGTGATGGACATTGGGGAGGGTATGTGCTATGGTGAGAAAAAAATAAAAATTTTAAAAAAGAAGATATGCAAATATGCATTAAGTACATGAAAAGATACCTAACATCAATAATCATTAAGAAAATGCAAATCAAAACCATAATGAAATATTGCTTCACACACATTAGAATGGCTATTTTAAAAAAAAGTATAATAACACGTGTTAGTAAGGATAAAGAGAAATTACAGCCCTCATACAATGCCAATAGAAATGTAAAATGGGGCAGCTACTATAGAAAGCAGGAAAGCAGCTTGGCAGTTCCTCAAACAGTTCCTCAAATATGACCCATAAATTTCACTCCTGGATATCTTCCCAAAAGAAATGAAAACTTATGTCTATACAAAAACTTGGGCAAAATATTCATAACAGCATTATTCATAAAAGCCAAAAATTAGAAACAACCCAGTGTCCATCACCTGATGAAAAGATAAACAAAATGTGGCAAAATCTATCCATACAATGGAATATTGTACAACCATAAAAAGAAATGAAGTAATGATACATACTATAAGCAAAGTACCTTGAAGACAACATTATAAGTGGAAAAACCCAGACACAAAAGGCCACATATTTCATGATTCCATTTATAAGAAATGCCCAGAATAAGCAAACCCATAGAGACAGAAAGTAAATTAGTACTTGCCAGGGGCTAGGAATGGGGAATGGGGAAGAGTGGGGAGAAGGTAAAAGCCATGACCGCTAATGGGCAAAGAGTTTCTTTTTAGAGGGATAAAAATAACCTGTAACTAGACAGTGGCACTGGTTACATAACCTAGAGAACATACCAAAAACTATATACTTTAAAATGGTGACTCTTATGGTATATGAATTATATCTCATACAAGAAAAAGATCGCCTAAGGGCGCCTGGTGGCTCAGTCAGTTAAGCGTCTGCCTTCGGCTCAGGTCATGATCTCAGGGTCCTGGGATCGAGCCCCACATAGGGCTCCCTGCTTCTCCCTCTCACTCTGCCCGCCACTCCCCCACTTGTGCTCTCTACCTAAATAAAATGTTAAAAAAAAAAAAACTCATAATTAGAGCCTCTTAAAATTATAAAAGTATAAAATGGTCAACAGTCTCTTGGGGTGAGAAAAAGTATTTGACTCCTATTTTACAAATCTGAATGAATACATGGACAAATGAAACTTTAAATCATGCATGCAAAACTCCCAGATCCTCTCTTAATCCTCAAATTTTTCAATACCAAACACAATGCATAATGCCATCAAATACAATTATGTATGTACAGTTACTAAAGCAGACTGTATCTCTACCCATTTCTCTCCCTTTAGCAAGGATATCAGAATATAAGGTAATATTTTATATACACATATATGTTATACTATATATATCACACATTAAATATGTATCTACTTTATTACTACATCATTTGAAATACAGAGCACAACTAATCACATCAAGTGCGTCATGACTGCCTTTACTACACTTCTATGATTCTTTAAGATTTATGTCTAACATATTAAACATAATGGTTCTATTTTGGCTTAACTGCATTACCCTCATCCCCCAAAATTCATATGTCAAGGTTCTAACCCCTTATTCCTCAGAATGTGACTCTGAAGATAGGGTCTTTAAAAGAAATAATAAAGTAAAGTCAAGGTCATGTGGATGGACTCTAATCTGAAATGACTGGTGTCTTTATAGGAGATTAAGACCCAGACAGGCAAAGAGGAAAGAACGTGTGAAGACAAAGGGAGATGACTGCCAACTACAAGCCAAGGAAAGAGGTTTCAAAAGAAAACCTTGATCCTGGACTTCTAGCCTCCAGAACTGGCAGGAAATAAATTTCTGTTGTTTAAACCATCCAGTCTAAGGTACTTCGTTATGGCAGCCCTGGCAAAATCCCCTTAGCATGAAAAAAAAATCTCCTTAACATGGAAACAAACACCAAAATAAAGAAGTGGAACTAATATTTCAGGAAACTAAAATGAGTTCTTTGGAGACATAAAAGCTAAACTATTCTGGTTACAGCAGGACTATAGAAATAGTAAATTCCTCATCCTAAAGCAAAAGTTGACTTCCTACTAGCTTTTTGTGTTCCAGTATACGTATAAATATGTTTGTGTAGTTGGAGGTTTTTTTAATTGCAAAAGAGCCAACATTAAATTCCACATGCATAGATATCCTTGAATTGGCTCAAAACTTAGCTGTAACAAGATGGAGAGAAGTGAGGCATTTTGGAGGAAAACAGCTGGATTCAAATCTTGGCTCCACTTCCTCCTAGCTATTTAATAACAATCTACTCTGTCTGAGATTCAGTTCCCTCAGTCACAAAGGGAGATCACTTAGCATGATACCTGGCAGATAACCAATGCTCTGTAAAAGGGAACATCATTCCATCATTGTATTTAAACAACTCAGCATTAGCCATAAGGAACAATAAGTTATCTACCTAAGCACCAGTTATGTGTATGCTTCTGTGTGTGGCACCAATGTGCCAAGTGCTATTATCTAATTTTTACTCTAACTTAAGTAATAAAGCACAAATATAATCAAATTGACACAAGAGCTTGTATTGCTTTGAAAAATAATACATACTTGCTCTAGACTCTATTTAATGACTCAAATACTTAAAGATTCAGATTTCTGTCAAATTCTCCATAAATACACTATCTTAAAATGTTACATTCTGCCTGAAATTTCAGCCTTCCATTTATGTATCCAAACCCTACTAGTTTTGCAAAGACTCAGTTTAAGTTCCACATTCCTCTTAATCCTTAGGTGACAATTTTTCCGTCCCATTCATACAACAGTGTAAATTATATGTTGTCTTTCCTTTGTACTTTTTATGTAAATCTTGCTTCCACAACAAGACTTGAAGTTTCCTGACAGTAGGATTCCTAATATATGTGCCTAGGAAGCAGCCATGTGTTCACAGAAAGAATTTACTACTTTACAGACTAACTGTGTTAAGTAGTTATAACAAAGCAGGCTATTGCTTTTCTATGTTACTTAATTTAAAGGTATTTCAAATTAGGGAGAAATCAAAACACATATAGAACCACACAGAGATTTGAAAACATCTTAAAGGATCATCTAATTTAGCCTAATTACCTAAATTAATTCTTTAAAGGTAATTATTAGATAAAATACAGACCACAATAACATTTTTTCATATTTTTCCATTGTTAGCAATATATCTCTTTTATACTCTACAGCAGTTAATCTCTACCAGTCCCTGAATGATAATGAGAATATATTTTCACAGTAGCAACTGGTGACATTTCAATAAATCAATATGCTGCAGTGATACTTAAATAAAAGCTTATTTCACTATAATGATGCTTCCAGGCTTCCCTCAAGTCAGGTGGTTACTTGCAGTTAATGATCTGTGACATACCACACAAGTAGCCCTAAAAAGACTTATTATCCACTGCATGTGCAACAATATTTGCTTTATGGATGGCTACATGAATGAAGACATTCAATGTAACTGTAAAAGTAAAATCAAAAGAAAACTTACAAGTAACATGTTTTCTTTAAGTAAAAGGGCTGTGACCATTTTCCATTAATACTTAACCTTTTGCTGGAGCAATGCAACCACATATAACGCTCAAATCCATAAAGCCCAAGAGTTGTTCTGGGTTAATGCTAATTAACTGCCCCCAATCAAAAAGAGCAGTAACTTCCCAAAAATGTGAGATCATCAAACCTCTATTGCTGACATCAAAGTCTTATCACAAAGCTTAATGAACAATAAAAAAGACAAATATGCTTTACGAATGTTAAAAACCTGTCTTTTAACTGAATTTCTATATACCTGTTCAATTGAAACATGCTGACAAAACAATTATGCTGTACAAAATTTGCTAATCTCAAACAACCCTCTTATCTTTCATAGTTGCAAGACTTTGCATTCACATGTTTACCATTTATAATTTTATTTCATTCACTAGACTCAGCTTTCGTCCACCATATGTCCACTGTGGATTAACTATTCCCTTAGGTACAATTAAGGCCTTTCCATTTGTTGTAAGAAGAGCTAAGTATGAAGGACACAGCCAGAAATAACATTTATACCTCAACCAAAAACAGAAGCACATTGAAACTCAAACCACAGTTTATGCAGCATCTTTTTTTTTTATTAGACACATGTCTACATAGCAAAATAAACTTGAGATAAAAATTCATGGCAACTATACACCAGCTTTCACCATTGAGATTAGATATCAAAACGATATCACCTCCAAGTTTAAATGACTTTTCAGAAAAATATATTCCTAAAATATAAGTTAAATGAAGGCTAACTTCCAAACATTAATAATAACTGAAACTTTAATCATTACTTACATATTTCAAGGACATTTCACACAATTTTTTAAAGTTTTTGGCTTTTAAATCCTTAAATTAAATATATATACATATATACTAAGCAATACCTCCTCCCATTATCCACAACTAGAAGACAGAATTTGAGGAGACAGCAAGAGACACAATAATAAGAACTTACACATACAGCACCTGTTACATACAGGCTTTGGTTCTAGGGGATATATATATATTTATATATACAGAACTCAACAACCTCCCTATAAAGTAGGTGCTATTATTATGCTCACTTTACAGATGAGAAAATTGAGCTACAAAGAGGGTATCTTACCACAGCCAAAAATGAATAAATGACCCCATATCTGAACTTAAGTGGCCTTACTTAGAAGTCTGTGTCGTTAACCACTTCTCTACACTGTCTCTCTGTATTGATGATTAATGTGCCAGAATACACTGTAACATAAATATCCATAAGAGAAAACACAATTTTTCATCTTTTTTAAACTAAAATTTTGTATGAAAATTAAGAGATTAATTAGAGTTAGGAGTCTGTTTTCAAAAGAACTGGATTTGTAATGTAGCAGTGTCTTGCATGGTCTGATGTGGTGGTGACTCATAAGCACGAAGTGAGTCTGTCATTACTAAACTCATGTTCTGACTGAAAAATCTTGGGGTCAGAGCTGTACAGAAGCCAGAACAGTATTATTTTCACTTTATTATCTCAAAAGGTCTATAGTTCCATTTTTCACTGAGACAGAGAATTAATACTTTTCTAGTCATTCATAACAAGTACCTATTGAACCCTTTCTGTGTGCAGAGACTAAGCTAGATACTAGAAAGACAACCATGAGCAGTCTCTGCCTTCATGGAGCTTCAACTACAAAACACCTAACTACAGGAAGGGGGGGGAGCTTTACTCTAAAAATGGTGACTTTTTCAGAAGGATCACACAGTTTAAAAATAGATAAATAGCTATTAGTTATTTTAAAAAATCAAGAGAAGGTAAAATGCAGCATTTAGACAACTGGGGGAAAGAAAATCAAGTGAGAAACTAGTATTCTGTCCTAGTCCTCTTCTATTTACTCATTTCTCTCAACACACTAAAGAGCTTAAGATTTGGGAAAGTCTTCACAGACTCCTCATGTTCTACTTTTTCACTAAATCAGAATCAATGCAATAGATTGAAGATTAAGGAATGGAAATGACTCATTCAAAATTATATCTAAAAATAGAATAAATTCAAAAACAATAAAAAGACATGCATTTTATGTCCTCGGGTATTTGCACACATACCCCATGTCTGTCTTCCTCTTCTCATGAACATAAAACATGCTGTAATATCCCCCATCCTTTACAAACACCACCACAGAATTCTGACCCACATTCCCTCCAGCAGCTGCCCCATTTACCAACTCCTTTATAGAGTGGCATTACGTATACATATCGCTTCTATTCACTACCATTCGTCGACTTCCCTTCTTTCTTCAAATTCACTCTACTCAGCTTTCACCCACACCACTCCAATGAACCTGTTTGCCAAGGTCAATACCCATCGCCTCTACATACTTAATCTAATAATCATTCTTGGTCCTCATCTATTGATCACCCTCTTCTTAAAACACCTTTACATGTAGCTGCCAGGATACTTCACTCTTGGGATTTTCCTCCGATCTCCACTGGCCACATTTTAATTCCTTTGCTCATCTTTCCTTATTTCCCAAACTTTAAAACATGGCTATAACCCAAGGATCAATCTTTGGACTTCTCTTTTTATACTCATTCCTATGTAAGGTTCATCCAGTCTCAGGATTTAAATACAATCAATATGTTGTTAACTCCCAGACTTTTATCTCTAGACCTCCTCTTGCTCCTGAACTCCAGACTCATTTCCAACTACCTACTAAATATCTCCACAAAGATGATTAATATAAGTATCTCAAATTTAACATGTCCAAAAGCAAACTTGTGATTCTCACTCAAAACTTTTCTTCCTGCATTCTTTCTCAAGTCAGTAGATCAAACTTTAGCCTTCCAGATGCCTAGGCCAAAAATCTTGGCATTATCTTGCCTCTTCTCTCCTCTAAATCCACAACCAATCTATGAGAAAATCCAACACCCTTACCTTCGAAATGTATCCAGAAGCCAACTCCTTCTCACTATTTCTACCACCATTATTTCTCACATGGATTATGTCAAAAGCCTCTTGTTTTTTTTTACTTTGCTTCCATGCATACCCACTATAGTAAATTCTCACGACAAGAACTGTAATGATTCTTTCAAGTTAAATCACTTCATTCTGCTAAAAACCCTCGGTGGCCTTCAATCTCACCCAGAGTAAAAGTTGAAGCCCTTACAAAGATTTTCCTGATCTGTCCTCTTCCTAGATCCTTTCCCCTTTGTATCTAACTTCACGTCCTACACTATTCTTGCACTGCCTATTCCCTATATATAGCTATGCACACAGCTATACACATACATACACACATACACTCTCACATGCCTTCTTGGAGTTCCAGGCGGGACAGGGGAACAAAATACTATCTCAAGGGCTTTGCTTCTACTCTTCCCTTCTACTTGGGTAACTCTTCATCCAGATATCTCTGTGGCACTCCTTCTTCTTTTATGTCTTTGCTCAGATGTCATCTTCTCAAACTTTCCCTGCTACCATATTTAAAATATTAACACCTTCTTCCAAGTCTTTTTTCTCCCCTCCCTGCTTTATCTATACAAAACAACATCATTTAACATATTATATATTTTATTATTCATTTATTTACTATCTTCCTCTATTAAAACCAGAATAGATGAGGGCAAGAATTTTTGCCTGTTCATTGCTGTATCCCAACACCTAGATATGTATGTATCTATGCTATGTCTAGATATGTATGCTAAATAACTATTTGTTAAATGAAATGAATGAATGAGAGAAGACACAGAAAACAAAACAAAATGAAATACCTGCTGAACTTCTTTCTTTATACTGTAAAAACTAGACATTTATATGAAATTTTAGGAAATAATATCACAGAAAATAAAAAGTAATTAAATTCTCAGCTTAAGAAAATTTTTAAATTAAAAAGAAATGCTATTTTTAGAGCCCCCCAAATACACCAAAGTTAACAATATTTCCAAGGTGTGCCTAGCAAGTAATAAAAAAATCAATAAATCTTAGCTAGTTATTATTACTCTTATTAGGTATATGGACCTATCCCTGTATAAAGAAAATTCTTAATAATCTAACAATTGAATAAAATGAGCCAAAGAAACCATCTGCAAAGATAAGAAGACAGGATTTACAGGACATGTAAAGTTAAAATTAAACTCTCTTAAAATTATGGGATGTCTGAGAGGCTCAGTCGGTTAAGCGACTGTCTTCCGCTTGGGTCAGAATCCCAGGGTCCTGGGGACAAGTCCCACATTGGGCTCCTTGCTCAGTGGGGAGCCTGCTTCTCCCCCCGCCTCTGCCTGCCACTCTGCCTGCTTGTGCTCTCTCTCTGACAAATAAATAAATAAAACCTTTAAAAAAATAAATAAAAACACATTCTCTCAAAATTATATGGCAGTAAATATGTTCAATTAAGCAGACTTATTACTAAACATGTTTGGGTCATCATATTTTAGGAATAGAAGGTGCTTATGATTACCAAGTATAATCCCTCATTTTATGCAGGATGATGATCCTAAGTGATTAAGTAAATTGGCCAAGGTGACATAATCAGATAAAATGACAGCCCCAGGACAAAAGCTAAAGTTCTCTGAACCCCACTCTAACTCTTCCTTTAAATTGTGGAACAAATCCACAATTACTGCAGATAAAATTAAAATAAATTATTAAAAAGGCTTAAATTATATTAATGAAAATTTTAAATCTCCTTTCCACAAAGAAATGCTTTTATAGCCATAAATATTTTAATTTATAAATTTTATAAAGCCATATATTTTTATAATTGTTATTTATTTATTTTTAAAGGTTTTATTTACTTACTTGACAGACAGCGATCACAAGTAAGCAGAGAGGCAGGCAGAGAGAGAGAGGAGGAAGCAGGCTCCCCGCGGAGCAGAGAGCCCAATGTGGGGCTGGATCCCAGGACCCCAGGATCACGACCTGAGCTGAAGACAGAGGCTTTAACCCACTGAGCCACCCAGGCGCCCCTATAATTGTAATTTAATAAATTAAAATATTTAATAATTTCTTCTCATTTTTAAAATCAGAGATCTCCCATAAAAGAAAAAAAAAAGTAAAGTGGATGACATTTCTTTAGCATTTAATAAAGTTTCTCTATCATGAGAAGAAGACAAACAGAAATTTCATAAACAGAGGTGCCTGGGTGGCTCAGTTGGTTAAATGACTGCCTTCGGCTGAGGTCATGATTCCAGGGTCCTGAGATGGAGCCCCGCATCGGGCTCCCTGTTCGGCAAGAAGCCTGCTTCTCCCTGTCCCACTGCCCCCTGCTTGTATTCCCTCTCTCACTGTCTCTGTCAAATAAATAAATAAAATCTTTTTTAAAATTCTATTAAAAAATTTCATAAACAGATTGTTATGACAGAAATGCTTACACAATTCCCCCAAGCAAACAAACAAAACCACAGAAACCTTAATGCTTCTCAGGCTAAGGACATTTTAATACTGTCAAATGGTTTGAAGTAGGCTATCTAAAAAAAAATTAAGTATGAAATGACATAATAACATCACTGCAACAACTGTTCAGGGAAAAATGATTTTGATGGAGTATTATGAAAAAGCACTCATTTGACATTTTCTTCCCCAGTAAGTATCAGTCCTAACACCAGTCTGAATGTAATCTTATGCATTTAATTTGAGGAAACTACTCCACCAACTGAACTGGAAATACTATCAAAATGTTCTGAAAGTACAGCAGGACTGTGAAGTGTCATGTAAAGGAAGAGCTTTAAGAGTGTGTGTTAAAATACTCTCTCAGTACACAGACTACTGATGCTGTCAGTATCAGAGTCAGATGCTCTCAGCATTTTCCAGGACATAAATAATCATAGCTTTAGTTAACAAATTTACATGCAAAGAGAGGAAAAAGAAAAAAAAATGAAGCAACAGAAACAAAAATATAAAGTCCATCTGAAAAAGACACTTGGATCTGATACTTTAGGATTACTATTTCCAGAACAAAATAGAACCAAAGTATTAAAATAAATGGGCAAGGAAGCAGAATGTTTTAATTCACAATGTATAAACAGAATGAACTTTTCAAATTCTCAAAAGAGTTTCTGTTCATGCTTTATATAAATTATAAACTCTCTTAAGCAAGCTGATAATGACTCACTTGTTCATTTTGTTATAATACTATAGATAATAACTTTTATAGAAGTTGATATGAGTCCTTCAAAATAGGAGTCAAAGTAAATGTTACCTACTTCACATTTTCTACTCTGCAGATAAAATAAGAATTTTTGAACACTCAAAAGAGTCACAGGATAACCACGCATATTTCTGTAAATTCCCATGAAGTTTTTCAAGCTGAATGTATAACCATTTCTTACACTCCTCTGTCACTAGGAATAAAAAATAATCTTCTAAAAACTTTGTGATAATTTTATTAAGGGCATCAGTTAAATTTTCCAAACTGAAATTTACTTGCTTTTCTAATACATTTCCATTGAGTTCAGGGAACACAACTACAGAGTACATTAAAATGTAACCTTTGAACCTGGCAGTGTAAAACATCACTTCCTGGGCAGAGATAGCACTCCAAGAACAATCAATCACTGTTAAGAAGAATATACACTCAACATTGTTAATTAGTGTTGATGCACTCTCCTCTATGCCCTCATCTGTCATGAAGATTGTTTAAAAATCTGAGTTATTAGTCTTTATTTGGGAAAGGATCTGGTTAATATCTTTAAGAGCAGAAATCATTCATCCACCCACTCTATCCCAGAGCGTGATAATTCCTATCCCTAATACAAGTTACTGATAACCACCACCCCTCCACTAACTAAGAAGCTATAAATCAGAGAGAGGGCAGCTTCTATGCAACCCCTGTTAATTTCTGTTTACAATCTATCCAACTGAGAATGTTAGCTAGTCAGGCGAGAAACTAGCTGATGGATCAGATAGTAGGAAAACATAAGAGCTTAAAGATAGAAAATAACAAAATGACAAATTAAAATGCCGTGTGCTTATAAAGCATAGATTGAATTTAAAATTAATCTTTAAAAAATTAATATTCCTGAATGTTCATTTCATTTCAATGGGACTGAAAGAAAAATTAAAGCTGTAACTTCAATGCATATGGTTTTGGAATTAAACACAAAAATTAAGAAAAAAATAAAAAGTCAAAAGTCAAAAGTGTAGGTTTCTACCACTACATAAAAGTTATATTAGGAAAAAGCAAAATTCTTCATTCTTTTATATTTATTTAACTAAAATCATAATATAAAACCTATGACACTTTATCTCAAACATGATCCAGCATAATATAACTTCAATATACTTCCTAAGAAACTCTGAAGTTGTTCACCAAGGTGGAATTCAGTAGGCCAGTTGGGCTGAAGGTCATCTAACAGATTTCCTGTATCTACACGTGTATTTTTCCTCATTAAGAAAATCATTTTCCCTTAATAACACATCCCAGGCCATAAACACTTCAATGAAGGCTTCATGAAAAGGCTTTTATTCATTCATTCAACATTCATTCATTCAGGCACTGTTCTCAGTGATGAGGTCCCTAAGTTTCGTTGAGCTTACATTTTAGTGGGGAGAGAACAAGACAAGGAACAAACAAGACAAGGAACAAACAAGAACAACATTTGATGGCACTGACGCTCCACAGATAATTGAAACCAAGTGTCTTTAAAGAAAGGGACTACATGGCTTGTTTACACTGAGTGGCCAAGAAAGGGAACTCTGAGGAGATGACATTTAAGATCAGATCCAAATGATAAAATGGAGCCAGTCAAGAAAAGACCAGAAGTATTTCAAGCAGAAGAAATCCTATGGTACAAATTAACTTAGAATGTTTTAAGTACAGAAAAAAAGACGTGTGCCTTAGCATATAGTGGCAAGAGGCAGGGAGGAGCCAGATCACCTAGTGCTTGGTAAATCTGGATGAGGAGTTTGGAATTTGTTGTTCTAAGTGTGATGAGAAAGCATTAAAAGAGTCAGAATAACATGATTTGTCATTTGGGAACTGGACTACAGGAGTGCAAAGCCAGAAGCAGGAGGGACAGTTAGGAAGCTAGTGTAGTAGTTCACATGAGAGGTGATGATGGTGTGTTAAACCATTGCCAAGCCCACCTGTAATAAACCTAGGAGCAGACATAAATAGAAAAACTTGAGGCTCCACAGTGCAGGCTCTGATCAAGTGAGAGAGCAACACTCTCAAGGCCAGGAAACCAGGTACCAGACCTGGTAAATCTGGCTCCCTGAATTTCAGAAATTGTCTTAAATAGTAACAGAATGGTTTCCAGGTGTCTATCAATTGTTTCACTCCACACTGGGCTGCAGACACCATCAAACTTGAACAGCACTTCAGTAAAGTACACAGAATAAGTAGGTGACTTACCCTCTTTCCTATTTTGAAAGTTACCTATCAAGAATTTATGCTTACCTCGCTAAGGAAAAGCAGGGCCTTCCATGAAGATTTAGACAAAATTATATTTATTAATCTCAACAACCAAATAGAGCAAAGGAAAGGCAGTCAATTTTTTAGAAAACTTGAAGGCAGATAAGCAAAAGAATAAAACTAAGACTTAATTAATTTGGTTAAAATTAAGGTTAACAGGTCCCTATCACCCCTTAAGCACTCTCTTTGTCTCAACCTTTGTGCAAATGAACATTTAACTGAATACACATAGCTGGCACTCCAGAATGTTTGCTGAATTGAATTGCTCCACCCATCACATGGTAGAAGTATTGATCTAAAACACAAAACAAAACAAAATAAAAACCCAAGGCATAAGATGATAACAAAGGGATTCTCTAGGAACCTTTACCTACAAGCCACTTCTGTAAGATATCTGTTTCAGCTCTACTAATTTGTAATTGTGATTTAAATTGAAGCTATAATCAGTTTTTTTTAAGGTTTTATTTATTTATTTGAGAGAGGGAGAGAGAGATCACAGGTGGGCAGGGGGGCGGGGGGGGGGGGGAGCCGACTCTCCGCTGAGCAGAGAGCCCAAGGTGGGGCTCGATCATGACCTGAGCCAAAGGCAGAGGCTTAACCCACTGAGCCACCCAGGCACCCCTATAATCAGTTTTTTTAAAAGGCTATTATGAATGATAATGGTGATGATAACAGTTATCGAGGATTTACAGTATACAGATTACAGAATAAGTGCTTTCCATGTAATATCTCATTTAAACTTTAAACCAACTTTATCAGACAAAAGCTATTTCCTTACCTGTAGTTGAGGAAGTTGAGGTATGTAGATACAAAGTAAACTGTCTGATGTCACACTGCTATTAAGTGAAGAAACCAGGCTTGTAAAAGCAAAGTACTCCGAAATTTAAAGCCCTGTGATCTTAACCATAACTCAACACAAATTTAAATAGTACAGGGGTCCAGTCAGTTAACCGTCTGCCTTCAACTCAGGTCATAATCCCAGGGTCCTGGGGTCGAGCCCCGAAACAGGCTCCCTACTGTTGGGGGATCTGATTCTTCCTCTCCTTTTGTGTGCTCTCTCTCTCTGGTAACTAAATAAAATCTTAAAAAAATAAAAAATAAAATCTGAAATAGTACAAAGAAAAAACACAAACTAATGTCTTACAGCCTTTAAGAATAGAATATAGAATAAAATAAATTTGTTTTAAGCATTATACACTGAAATAATTTAGCTGTTACCAATTCTATTTCATAAAAGTAAATCCCTTCCTCTACTGGCTACTTAATTATTCTAGTTACTTTTTATATTTAAACATAATAAAACACAACTTTTAATAAAAATAAACCCATAACTCATCCTTACCTAAGACTATCCTCAATCCTTAGCCCAAATTTCTGAGTTTACTATATTTTAATAAAAAACAAATGATTTTATAACATTATAAACTCTTCCTAGAATACAAATTCACACATACACACACATATGTACACACTCCCTCTCCTTTCCCTCCCTCCTTCCTTCTCCCTCTCCCTGTATGGAAATTTTCTGTCTATCCTATCTTTCTGCTGAACTTTGGCTAAAAGCTGGCTACTGCTGGGGCACCTAGGTGGCTCAGCCAGTTAAGCACTGGACTCATTTCAGCTCAAGTCATGATCTCATGGGTTGTGGGATCAAGCCCCACATGAGGCTTCTCACTAAGCATGGAGTCTGCTTGGGATTCTCTCTCTTTCTCTCGCCCTCTGCCTTTACCCACCCCACCTCTGGCTCACTCGTACACTCAAATACACACATACTCTCTAAAATAAAAAATAAATAAAATCTTTTTAAAAATGAAATAAAAGTTGGCTACTGCTGCCAATATTTTCATACATACTTCTTTTCAACATATGCTTTCTATTTTGCAACTTTCTAAGTTGCAAAGAACAGGACACAACGATGAGTTTTAAAAAGAACGTTTAAGTAGAAGATGACTCTCTATAGATAAGGAACATAATAATCCAGTTTCAGGTATCTTCACATCATGTTTCTTTTGTTTTGCCTTTAGTCCCTATGTAAAACCTTTGCTTTTTAATATAATTTTGCCCCCCCAAACAGAAGGTGAGTACATACTACTATACCAATGTAACATCAACTTGGAAACACAGATTTCAAGATCTTTTATTACATGATCATATGAAATCAGCCCAGTGACAGATTATGCAGTAAATAATATCCAGGAAAATTTTCATCTTATAATCTCTTCATTTTACAAATGTAACATTCTGTGTGACTGAATACTTTATTCTATGATCTCGTTCTGAAAAAGAGTATTATAAATACAAGGAAGGGGTTAGAGCTAAGCCAAAAGCTAAAAAACTCAACTTTTTATGCCATTAAATCTCAAACATAACACTAATATTTTTTTCATAAATTCATATAACTTATATAAATGTTTGTCTTTAAAACTTAGGAATGGCATCACCAGAACAGTCCAACAGTCCACCTAGTCTGATAGCCTCTCTTTGACCTTGACTAACTGCAGATGCCTCACAGGACCTCATAAACACATAATGTATATAATTATGTACCACTACACCATTTTGTCTTGAAAGAAATGAAAAAAAGCCTCAACCCCCATCCCTTTCCTACTCCATAATTTCCTAAAAGGTGATGAGAAACTGCTACTAAAGCACAAATTCAACCATAATACATGCTAGTGCTTCAGTAACATGACAAAGAAACGGTCTCCTAAAACGAATAGCTGCACTCAGAAGTAGAACCTAAGGTCATCAAAATTTTCTAAGGGAGAATTTCAATGAATTTAAAAGCATCTGATTCATTCAATTAGAACTATTTATGGAACAGAAGAGCAAAATTCAACTAAAGCTTTAAAAAGCTGTATCTTTTACTCAAGACATCCATTTCATAATATATGATACTATTTTCTTAAAAAGTATTATAAAATTTGTATTTTTAACTCTTCAGAGAAATGGTATCCACATCTGTTTTATAATGATTTTAAAGTAAAGTTTGGATTTATTAAATGTTCATCTCAGTGTGCAAAAGCACATAATGAAGAAATCTTGGTTTAGTCCTTCAGGAAGTACTATTTCCTAAATAATTACACACACAAAAATGCACTACACTTTTAAAGACCTTTGGAGAAGATAATTCTCCTGGTAGTATACTTGGGTATTGGTTTAACAATGCTTGTAGTCAGGAAACTGTTCCTGACCTAAATCCTCCATGGTATAATTTAAGTTCATTTTCTCTTTTTCTGACCTCAAATAGTTGTAGAAGATTAGGTTGTATCATAATATTTTATATTTAAAAACCTTTATTAATGTCTCTTTTTCCAGGTAACTGCACTGTAGGACTATGAACCCACTAACAGTCCTGTACTAAATTCAGTCTTGTAATTTTATATGCTAACAATAAAGCTTTTGGCAGAAAAAAAAATAATTTTATATGCTATATATCATAGCCCAAGAGACAGATCTCAAAAATTACTTATCCACCATTTTTAGCAAGCACTACTCATCCCTCAATACACTCTTTCCTTTAAAATAAAAATTTTTAAAAAAAATCTGTATTTTAGAACAAACCCCAAAAATGTAGAAAGGGAAGTTTATGAGAGATGGGAGCAAGAAACAATGCATGAAAAATTCTACCCGAACACTGCTTTCTTTCCTAGAAAGGGGGACCATTTAATGAAATCTATCTCTCAAAATCTCTGGGGCAGAGCTGAAGCTGCAGCTCAGTATCATAAAATCTGCAGCTGTGTTGCTGTTCTTAATAGTCCATGCTGCTTCCTCAGACCACAGGAAGCCAAAACACACATGGTCAGAACAGAACTTACCTGAACAGGCACTGGCCCAAGTAGCAGAGCAGTTACAACAAATCAAGCAAGCATCAAAACTGTTACTGAAAAGACTGTATACATCTTTAAAAATGTTCTCAACTAATGTACTTACCCAGGAAAGCTGCATCTTTGATGTTTCTAAACATCAACATTTTGGTAGGAAAAAAGACTATGGGATAGGATAGGCTAATAAACTACTATACATAAAAAAGCATTAATAACTTACTTTTATTGCCCACCAAGGCAACCAGTGGCTGAGTTTCTGACTCCTCACTCACTTTCTTCACCACAGAATACCAGTCTTCTAAATTCTCAAAGCTTTGATAATTTGTAATATCATATACCAAGAGGATTCCCTGTCACAAAAGAGTTACAGAATCTTTGTAAGATACCTGGCACATGCATGGCAAGTTACAATGAATATAAGAAAACCATATCATAGAGGTGAAAAAGCTGCAAGGTCCACAATCCTGCCTGTAACTTTCATGAGGTCAAACATGTAAGCCTTTCAATAAATAACCATCTGCTGCTGCTCTTCTTAAATATTTTCAAAAATGGAGATTCCATGACATCCCTTGATAGTCAATTTTAGTGTTTAACACAATTTTCTTTAAATGAAATAAGTCTATTTCCTCTTTTGGTCCTCTGTGCATTTGGAGAACAACATGAGAGTATCCTCCTCATAATAACCCTTCATGTACTTGAAGATAGTTAAGTAACTCCTTTACCGTCTCCTTTCCAGAATAAACAAATTCAATTCCTTAAACTTGCCTCAGAGGCCCTATTTTCTATCTCTTTAATCATAGTTGTTGGGTTCTTCCCAGGACACACTACATACAGTTTTTTGACATCCTCTTTAAAATGAGCAATGTAAAACTAGACATGATACTGTAATAAGAGCCTGAACAAAGCCAAATATAACAGAGGGATTGCTTCCTGCCTCTTATATATCATATTCCTTTTAATATACACCATTATTTTGTGTGGGAAGGAGAAGAAGTATGTACACACACAAAAATAACAGTGCCACATTCTTGACTCTCATCCAGTTTGTGGTCAAACACTTAATACAAAGCTCTGCATACAGTATAAGTCTGGACCCTAAAAGCATTTATGTCTCCTTCTTCTTAGGTTGTAATCATCAATTTTAAGCACATTTTTGTACCTACTATGTATCTAGACATATATTTAGATCTTTTCATTAGTCCTTTCAACAATCATGCAATGCTGGTATTCTTATTTTCATTTTACTAATAAACAGAGGTTACAATAACCAAGGTCATACAGCTAGATAAGTGATGAAGCCAGATATGAATCAAGGGCTGAAAGAATATAAAGTTCACTCATTCATTCTATAAGCACTTGTCTACCAACTATATGCCAAGCATTGTCCTGGGTCCTAGGGATATAAATTCCAAACCTCAAGAAACTCAGTCTTGCAGCAAGGCCAGGCACATAAACAGACAAGTACAGAACACAAAAGTGATGGCCAGTGATGGCCAGTGATATGCTGGTAAAGGTTAATCAACTGGCTATGGTCATGGTGGGGGTAGGGAACTGCAGAGTGTGATTTGTAGCATTTGCCTATTTCTGTGGTATAAATACTCCCCTAGTACTTCAAGCTACTGATGTCACTTCACTGAACAGAGCTGGGTAGGACACCACCATACTGCATCTGCACCATAGTTACACTAGACATAAATAATTTCAAGAACAAAGATAATAACAAAAATATATATTAAAATAACATGCATCTGAGCATATATCTTTGTTTTCAGTATAATTTATAGCTTTCTATATAATTTTTTTAATTTTAATTTTTTTATTTTTTTATAAACATATGATGTAACCCCACCACCCTCTCCTGACACCCCTCCCCCCTGCCCCCTCAGTTTGTTTTGACATTAAGAGTCTCTTATGGTTTGTCTCCCTCCCAATCCCATCTTGTTTCATTTATTCTTTTCCTACCCCCTTAAATCCCCCCATTGCATCTCCACTTCCTCATATCAGGGAGATCATATGATAGTTGTCTTTCTCCGATTGACTTATTCCGCTAAGCATGATACCCTCTAGTTCCATCCATTTCTATATAATTTTTAACCATGAATGTATTCAACAACTGGCTCACAAAAATTCCCAAAAATTTAACAACTGACTTTCCCAAGCCAGTTTCAGCACACTACTCTCATAACTTTCTAGCACCATGCTCTTTTATTAAATTACACTGGCTCCAAAGTCACTTAGCTTCTCTGGGTCTCAGGTTTGTTTGCCTCTAAAATTAGATCATTGAAAGTTAAATGGTCTCTGATCCCTTTCAATGTAAATATTCTATAATTTTTAGGCAAAATCATTTGTCTGATTCATTTTGATAACTTAGACACCTATTTGTCTTCCCAATGCTTTCAAATAAAGTCCAACACAGAATTATTTGAAATAATCAGCATAAGTCCACTTTCTTTTTTTTTTTATTAACATATAATGTATTATTTGCCCCAGGGGTACAGGTCTGTGAATCATCAGGCTTACACATTTCACAGCACTCACCATAGCACATACCCTCCCCAATGTCTATAACCCAGCCACCCTATCCCTTCCCCCCCACCCCCCAGCAACACTGTTTGTTTCCTGAGATTAAGAGTCTCTTATGGTTTGTCTCCCTCCTCAGTCCCATCTTGTTTCATTTTTTTCTCTCCCTTCACCCAGGACCCCCTGACCTGCAATATTCTTATTAATAACATCCCAGGGGCTCCTGGGTAGCTCCATCAATTGGGCATCTGGCTCTTGATTTTGGTTCAGGTCATGATCTCCAGGTCATGAGATCAAGCCCCAGGGTTGGGCTGCATGTTCAATGGAATCTGCTTGGGATTCCTTCCCTCTCTGCCTCTCCTCTCAAATAAATAAATAAGTAAATAAATAAATAAATAAAATCTTTAAAAAAGAAAAGAAAAATGCCCCAGAACTGGCCTTTGAAGAAAACTAATCTACAATCTACTGTCTCCACCTCCGGTTGACTTGAATGATACAATATATTGTATTAAAGTCAGACTGCTGTTGGACTGCAGTCTTGGCCCTACCATCCACTCATCTTGGGCAATGCTTTTGTCATCTACCTCTAAAATACTTAACATGTCTGCATGATTATGTAAAGTAATAAAAATAGGCTTATTTAAAAACTAACTTTAAAGTTAAAAACTAACGGGGTGCCTGAGTGGCTCAGTGGGTTAAAGCCTCTGCCTTCAGCTCAGGTCATGATCCCAGGGTCCTGGGATCAAGCCCCGCGTCAGGCTCTCAGAGAGCCTGCTTCCCCTTCTTCTCTTTCTGCCTGCCTCTCCGCCTGCTTGTGATCTCTGTCTGTCAAAAAATAAATAAAAATCTTTAATAAAAATAAATAAATAAATAGATAAATAAAGTTAAAAACTAACTTAAATTTTTTTTTTAATTACATAATGGCTGGGAATTTTTTCTTTATTATTCTGAGCGAATAAGAATCACATTTTCAAGACAACTTTGAGGTGGTTTTTATACTCATAGATAGCCACCAATCTGTGATGTCTCTTAAACCTTAAGATTTTTGGAACTCTTCAAATCAATATATGAAAATCTTCATCTCAACATGGATCAATATGCGAATGTGATAGAATATGCAAATAAAACATGGCCATCTTCTCTTTGTGATCAATACCAGAGACCAGAGCTATAGCATAAAAATTAAGTACTACTGAGGCGTCTGGGTGGCTCAATCAATTAAGCCTCCAACTTTTTTATTTATATATTTGAGATAGAGCGAGAGTGAGACAGAGAGAGCGCACAAACATAGGGCGCAGCAGGTAGAGGGAGAAGTAGGCTCTCCACTGAGCAGGGAGCCTGATGTGGGACTCCATTCCAGGATACCAGGATCATGACCTGAGCTGAAGGCAGACGTTTCGCCGACTGAGCCACCCGGGTATCCCAAGCCTCCAACTCTTGATCTCAGCTCAGGTCTCCACATCAGGGTCATGAGTTTGAGTCCCACACTGGGTTCCACGCTGGGCATGGAGCCCACTGCATCAAAAACTAACAATGTATTCTATGGTGACTAATATAACACAATAAAAATTTAAAAAAAAAAAATGGGGGCACCTGGGTGGCTCATTCATTTAACAGCTGGCCTTCAGCTTAGGTCACTGTCCCAGGGTCCTCGGATTGAGTCCCACATCAGGCCCCCTGAGAGTCTGCTTCTCCTTCCCCCCTTCCCTCAGCCCCTCCCCTCACTCATGGTTATGAGCTCTCTAATAAATAAATATAATCTTTTCCAAAAAATTAAATTAGATACTATAGGAATTGGTAAACTATGGCCCCCAGGTCAAATTCAGCTCAAAGCCCATATTTGTAAATAAATTTTCACTGAAATACAGTCATACTTATTTGTTTAAGTATTATCAATGGCAGCTTTTATACTACAACTACAGAACTGAGTAGCTACAACAGAGACAATATGGCTTGTGAAACCTAAAATATTTTCTATCTGGTTCTCTAAGGAGAAATTTGCCAATTCCTGATCTAGATCAGTGTGTTCAATATTTTAAGAGAGCAATATCTATGAATCTTCCAGAACTCATAAGAAAGGCAGAAGGATAAATGCCTTTCACTAATCTAGCTATCCATCAACCCAAACATCTGTTCATAAACCCATTCTCAATAACACTTAATGTAAAAAACTATGATTCCATCTTTGCTCCTAACACGACAAACCTTCACCAGTACTGACCTACACCAATGTGGTCAAAATCTGAAAAGGCAAAATGAGAAAACAGAAAAGACACTAAAACACAGAAGTGTTCTAGAATTTTCAGTTTCAATCCTGACCTGTAAAAAGCCTGAAAGTCATCATGTCTGTCCGCAAAGTAAGAAAAAAATCTAAACAAACTAAAAATCAATGACTTCTCTTGGACAAAACAGAGAACTGAGTTTGCAGGGTAAGTCGCCACCCTGAATTCTGGGAAATAGGTCAATCGAAAGAGTCAAAGCCAAAACATGTATACCTGAACAGAAGCCACTATAGCCAGTAAAGGGTGGGAACACTTAAATGATAATTTCAATAAACAGGCATGTTTATCGATCCACTTTGAGAATGAAAAACTCCAGGTAACACAGTATGGGAGTACTCTTACACTTTCACAGATTTTACCTCCAGAAACTCTATCAGATCCTTTTGGTAAAGCATCAAGAAATATCCCCCACATGGCTCTGACATGGTGAGAGAGAAATTAACCATTGTAAAATACACCCAGAGTATTATCCACAAAAAAAAAAGGGGGGGGACATACTGTCTAGGAAAAAATGCTTTACCAGTGTCTTATATCACATAGGGCAAAGACAGTTCCCATCTCCAGCCCCCTCTAGCCATCCTCTTTCACCTGAGTGGGAAGAGCTGAGAAACAGCTGTGAAGATCACAGCCCAGGGACACAAGGCCAGTATAAGATTGTGACTTAATCAAAGCATATAGAATGCTTCCCTGCCTCCATACTTTACCACAACACCAATTGGGTTCCAGCCTAATAGCAATATATTACATTTGAAAGAGCTGCAAAACACAAACTTTAACTGAGGAAGAGTTTTTTGAGGTGCCCAAAAAAGGCAGAAAAAAACAAGGACACTAGAGGAATTGGATGTCTCCAGTACCTAGAGCCTCAGCAAACATTAAACACAGACCAACTCCTGGCTAATTAGCATAAAACCTCACACTAAAGCCCTATTTACCTGAGTTCTTATTACCCTATACATCATATCTTGCTTTAAAAAAAAAAAAATTGGGACGACTGGGTGGCTCAGTCGGTTAAGGGTCTGCCTTCAGCTCAGGTCATGATCCCAGGATCCTGGGATCAAGTCCTGCACATCAGGCTCCTTGCTCAGTGGGGAGCCTGCTTCTCTCTCTGCCTCTGCCTGCCACTCTGCCTGCTTGTGTTCTCTCTGTCAAATAAATAAATAAAATATTTAAAAAATTTAAAAATAAATAAAAATAAAAATAAATTAGAAGGCACACTAAAAGGTAGTTTGAAGGAAAAGGTAAACATTAGAACCAGACTCAAATATGATATGGATTTTGGAATAATCATATCAGGACTTTAAAACAAATAATGATATATATTTTTTAAAAGGTTCCAATGGAAAAGGTAGACAACATACAAGAACTAAGCGAAATAAGTCAATCAGGAGAAAGACAATTATCATATGATCTCTCTGATATGAGGAAGGAAGAAAGAAAGAGTATTAGAAAAGGAGTAAGTAAAAGCATTTATTTTTCTTATTCTTAATGATCTAAAATACAAATGCTTAAAGTAATAATAGTAACAATGTATTGAGTGATTATAGCATATGGGTAAGTAAAATGAATGACAGCCATGTCATAAGGGATGGGGGGATGGATTAAGAATAATGCTTTTATGAAGTATCTGAACTATACATGCAAAGCAATACAGTGCTATATGAAGGTGGACTTAAACTAGTTAAAAATATATATTGAAAATTCCAGGGCAATTGCTTAAAAAAGTGTATTTACATATAACTGAAAGGTTAAGAGAAGAGTTAAAATGCTCAAATAAAACAATAAAAGCAAGAAAGGTTCAAAGGAAACAGAAGACTAGCACAAGAAATAGAAAACAAATATGACAGAAATTAACCAAACTGTATCAGTAATCACTTTAAATGTGAATAGTCTAAATATACCAATTAAAGGACAGACTGTCAGAGGGGATGGAAAAACCAAGATTCAACTATACATTGCCTACAGAAAATTCACTTTAAATATAAAAACACAAATTAAAGGGATAGAGAAATACCATGCTAACACTAATGAAAACAAACTGGAGTATTCATATTCATTTCAGGCAAAGCAGACTTTGGAATAAGGAAAGGTATTAGGTATAAAATGATAAAGGGATCAATTCTCAAAAAAGACCTAAGAATCCTTAATGTATATACACCTAACAACAGAGTATCAAAATATGTAATGCCAAAACTGATAGAACTGTAAATCCACAGACCCACTAGTATTGGAGGCCTGAACACCCCTTTTTCACTGACTGATACATTAAGCAGCTGACAATCAGTAATTCACATGAAACATTCACCAAGACAAACTACATTCTGGGCCTTAAAATATACTTTAACAAATTTATAAGAATAGAAATCATACCAAAAAAAAGGAATAGAAATCATACCAACTGTGTTCTTAGACTATACAGGAATTAAACCAGAAATCAATAATAGAAAGATAGCTGGAAAAACTCAAAATATTTGGTGATTAAACAACATGCTTTTAAATAACACATAGGTCAAAATAGAAGTCTCAAGAGAAGTTTTAAAATAAATTAATAAAAACACAGCCTATCAAAACTTGTGGGATATAGCAAAAACAGTGCTTAGAGGAAAATATATAGCATTGAATGCATATATTAGAAAAGAAGAAACATCAATGATCTAAGCTTCTATTTGAGAAAACTGAGGAAGAAGAGCAATTTAAGCTTAATGAAAGCAGAGCAAAAAAATCATAAAAACTAGGGCAGAGATCAGTGAAATTTAAAAGAAGACAGTAATAGAGAAAATCAACAAAACCAAAAGCTGGTAAACCTCCAGCCAGATTAACCAAAAAAAAGAGAGAGGGGAAGAGAAAATTCAAATTAATGAGGGGCCATCACTATTACTCCCACAGACATCATAAGAATAGTAAGGGAGTAATATAAACAACTCTATGGCCAAAAGGTCGATCACATAGATGAAAGGCACTTCTTTGAAAGACACAACTGACCAAAACTCATACAAGCAGCCACTGACCAACACCAAGGCCTCTACCCAACAGCTTCAGCACACGCCAAAGTCATATGTCTAAGTACTCACCTCTTCAGGAGCCTATAACACAAGCACCCTCAAAGCCCTGAATCTCTCACCACATCCATCAATTCGGACCTCTTCTGACTGCTTCCAGAAAACTATCAGAATCTTCTCAGCCACAAGAAAGTATAACTCCCTCAGAAATGCAACACATCTTGGCAACAACTGAAGCAATCTACCAGGAACTGCTAGAAGTATTTTTCTTGGCAATCCTAAGGCCATTGAAACCCATCCCCATGTCTCGTGTCCCTGATGCACTTTTATCACCTGCCTACCTTCCATTCATCTCTCTCCTGTATCTCTTCCCTACACTGCTCTGTGCTTGCTTTTCCTGATTTACCCTCCAACTGCTCCTCTTCATCCCAAATCTTTTTGTTATGACTTTTGGAAATCCTTCTATATCTTTGAATTCTTCAACAAAAATCCCCTATATTTTCTATGCCTTAACTTCACTTTTTCTGCCTGCAATTACCAGAAGACACTATCACCCCTTCTCTTTATAAACCACAAGACTTTGAGTAAATATATGTAATATTTATGTAAAAGTTTCTTCACACAGTATTTTGTTTTCATCTATTTTCACTTATCACCATATCTAATGAACATGATGAACCATTAACCAGACAGATAGCATTTTCAAAGGAATACTGAAGTTTCAAAGGACAATAACTTATCTAAGTACTGTAAGTTATTCCATAGATTTAGTTCAGAAATTTAACAGGCACAATAGCACAATATACACACAATTTAACCTGCCACAAAATGAAAGGTTCCCAGTTCCCGTAATACAGCTATTTTTTTCTCCCTGATTTGTACAACAGATAATCTACTTTAGCTTTTAATTATATGTGGAAATGTGTTTAAACATATAGATTGTACCATAGTACTTACAACATACGCTTTGCTCTGTAAGTACAACCTATAATAAGAAACATTAATGCAAGAAATGTCTGTATAATCAGTTATAAGATGGTAAATATCCAAGTAAGAAATGCACAGCAAAAGACAGCACACTGTCTCAGAGAGTCCAGCTTTTTGATGCGCTTTCTCCCCAGCCATGTGGGCAACCAAATCCTTTTGTTGGTGGTTAACAGGCTGGCTCATCTGTGTGGGGCACTAGTACACAATAGCAGTTATGTTCTGCCTCACAAATGACTACACTTCATTGAGTTTATGCTCAGTAAGGCAGTGTTTGCAAACCACTTAGATTCCAGGACGGAAAGAGCTACAAAAATGAAACACCCAGTCCTTCTCTGAGGTTTGTTATTAGCCTCTGTTAGCCACAGGTTACAGAGCACTAAACACTATGTACTGTGTGTTTGCTTGTAACCACTATGAAAAATAGCCTATAACATCTTTCTGAAGACTCCTAGAAAATTTTAAGTTAATTTAAAATCTGGGAATTTAACTGGGAAATACTTGGATTCTTAGAACTAGTTCTTGTCAAAATACCTCGCTAATTCTTTCTTGGGTGTCAATCCAATTTTGTTTCAACTAACACTATTCAATAGATGATTGCTAAAGTTTAATGCTACTGGGGGTAAATGTGAACAAGGTAAAACAGTTCTACTTGAATCTAAGTTCATTCCCAGCCTACCAATAAGCTTCTTAATGTTCAGAAATGCTTTAAGAAAAATAGATTCACTAGCTTAATAGCCCAGATATGTATAAGATAATTCTTTCTATATACAATACATAAGTTAGAGAACCTAATCCAAAATCCTAAATAAGACATTAAACTGATGTCCTCAAAACAGCATGTCAAAACATCATTTCTGAGGAATTTCTATCCTGTAACATTTATACCAAAATGCAAAGTATTCATGAGATGAGCAATACAAGTATCTATAAGAATCTAGAAACAGTATAGATACACTCTGAAGAATAATTATATGACTATATAAAGTTATTAATAAGTATCTTAAAATGCTATTGGAACGTTTTTGAAAGCAATGTTTCTGAAAAGTAACATCCCCCCAGTTTATGGTAGTGAAGTGTCCTCAGAGCTTCTCTGGCCTGGATAAAAAATTTATATATATTTAGAAAAATGTACTTTATGTATTTTGCATAAGCTAATTTAGAATCTCTGGAAAGCAGAGAAAATTAACTATATTTTCATTAATTTATGATAATTCATTTTTATCATCTCAGAATTCAGTTTCCTGGCACAATTTCATGAAAATGTTCATGAACTTCTCAGAAATACTGTACTTATATTGCTGTTCAATTAAACAAGGTACAGTCTTATAACATTCACATAAATTGTAAAGTATAAACAATATAAGGCAAGAAAAAATGTCATATGTACCTTCAAAACAGAAATCTTATTTGACAATTTATAAGAGGTAATATAACATGCTCTTTCTCAAAAGATATGAGGGACATCAGAAGAGAATACAGATATTTTATTAAACTCAGGATCCCTAAAAAAAGATGAAAATGTTTTTAAATTTCTACAAATTTGACCAATAATGTCTGATTTTTAAGCAATTGCATAATAACATAAAACACTACAAAAAATGATTTAAAAGAACAGTCACATAACATTGTGAATGTGCTAAATGCTACTGATTATATACTTTTACAGTGTTTAATTTTATATCATGTCAATTTCACATCAACATTTATTTTATATGTAATTTTCTATTTATAAACAAATTTACATAAATCAAATAATAAGTTTTTAAATGATGGAAAGGTAAAAATAAGAGAATTATATGCCCTCAATTTTTAGTGAAGAAAAATTTGTTAATTTTATATTATTATTTGCCCTGATTCACAAAATCTTCCCACTCTCCACTAACTAGATAAATCTATAAACAATAAAAAGTTACTTTATTTGATATTCAGAGTCAAATATTATGAGAAGCTTGACTAATATAATGTTTATCTTTTTAAGAAATCCAACATGTACCCCTGAAAGTAGACTTTAATGGACAAAGAGGAAAGAGATTATTATTTTCAAAACCCATTTTACCAAACAGGTGAGCAAAACAAAGAACTGTGGCTTCCCACAAATCTCTGTCCAGCAATTCTTTTTTAATTAATATGTACTTCGAATGCACTCAGTTTAAAGCAGAAAAAATTAAACAACAAAAAAGCCAAACACAAAAATCTGAGATTTATCTTTTAAGAGAAAAATGAATATGCATAAAATATAAAATCAGTCTCTCTACATATCAGATAAAAATCAAGTTAGAGAGACAGAGTGTGTGTGTGTTTATGTATGTGTGTACCCAGATGTATATGCTTGTGAGAGGAGTATTTTCAGAACTGGAATAATCATAGAATTTATGGCATACCTGTGCTCCATAGATATATTTATCCAACATCTTGCCTCCTATTGTCTGTCCTCCTATATCCCAAACTTGGAGAGTAACATTCAAGTTCCCTTGAATATAAAAACAAGAATGCAGAAAAGGTAAGTAACAAAGTTTCAACTGAATACAGTTCCAAAAAATTCTAAGTCACAATGATAAACTGTGGACCTAACCTGCCTTTTTTTAAAGATTTTTATTTATTTATTTGACCCTAATCTGCCTTTTATCCTGTATGTTCATATGGTCAGATATTTGGAACTCTGAAATAATACTGTCAAAAGAAATTATAATGGAGAATTTAGGTTTATACTTTTACCCCATTTCTATAGAACCATATTTACGATTACTATCAAAATTAAAAAAGCTTTAATTCACAAACTGCTCAAAACTTTAAAAAAAATTATCTTCTTAAACAGAAAATAGGATGATAGAACACTTGTACAGGGGGAAAAATATAATTTAAAAATAAAAATAGAACTTTATATATTAACCTACCCCATAGCACATAATGAATTTTACTGTAAACTCTAAACTCTATAGGTTCTGATACTCACAGATTAACAATAGACTACAAAAATGGACACAGAGTTTCATCTCAAATTAATGCACTTTTAAAATTTAAATGTCACCTATTTATATGCAATAGGAAACATAATTTTTAAAACTACATATTTTCAAATTTGATCTATAAAATATAAACACATATGACAGCCCTATTCAGAACAGATATAGGATACATACCCAGTATATCACTAAATATTATGATGCATTTACTGTTCAAAGAATTTCCATTGAAACAAATCATAATATGTGCTTCAAAGCCTTCATAAAATGGTAGAACAAATTCTCCCCCATACAAGCATTATAAAAGCATTTAAAAATATTAAAAAGCAAGCAGGATGCCTGGGTGGCTCAGTCCATTAAGCGGCTACCTTCAGCTTAGGTCATGATCCCAGTGTCCTAGGATCAAGTCCCACATCGGGCTCCTTGCTGGGCAGGGAGCCTGCTTCTCAGTCTGCCTCTGCCCGCCACTCTGACTGCCTGTGCTCTCACTCTCTCTCTCTCTCTCTGACAAATAAATAAATAATTTTTTTTTTTTTAAAAAGCACTAAAAAGCAATCTTTAAAATTCATCTATTGTGCAAAGTATTTGCCTGATACAAAAATTTATGAGATAAACTATTCTCCTTTATTAATTCATAACCCCAAAAGTTAAAGACCATGTCCAACAAACTTTCTAGTTTAACATTTCAAAGTATTTCTCCTAATGATGCAGTTTTCTCCAAAGAAGACAAAGTCTCAATTAGTTTCTTCAAAATGAGCTCACACTAAAAAATGTACCTTCCTGAATGATTTGCAAATCAGAAAAACCCAAAATAAAAACCTAAGACACTGAAAAAAATCTTCTCACTTCAGAAACAATAATGAAAAAGACTATAAAGACATGAATTTTTATGCCAATGCCAAACACTAAAATCAGAGAATGTTAGTCACATCATTCAACTGAAAAGCCAGTATAACAATGGAATAACCAGGCAAGCTTTACCCTTAACTCTAAGTTTTGTTGGGTTTGTATTACAATCTTTCCATTATTTTGAGGTAGGTCTGTTGCATCTGCCAACCTGCAAAGGATTTACATAAGGAACTTCTATTAGCATTAATGAGAGCTCCTGAAGTTTATCACCAGTCATCATTCCCACATACACACACTTTCAACACTCACAGAGTAATGATGAAAATGTTCTTAAAGTTCTGTGAAGATGAAAACCAAAATGCACGAACTAAATAAGACTTACCCAACAACTGGGATAAGCCCATTTACTTAAAAATCTAAATTTTTCAAGTTTCAAAGCTGAACTCATTCTATGACACTGTCTCACACTAAGCAGGTGAGAAAGGACTAGCAGTCACTAGTAGTATATTAAATCGCTTCAAGAAGCCCCTAGATAAACAGGCAGTACTCAATTCATTTTACTTGCAGACTCTTTACAGTCATTTGTTTACGTCAAAAAAAAAAAGTGCTTAACAATATTAACTTTCTTCTGGTAAGACTGTAGGCAACACTTCATATAAGGTATTTAATACCATTTTCTTCAAGGCCAATAAATCCTATCACTTAGCTTTGCATCAAGAAATATAAAGCTTTTCTGCCTTTAAATTCTGACAGTCAGATCCAATCTCAATTAGTTATTGTGAACACCTTAGCTACAAACTTTACGAACATGATATTCATGTTTCCAAATCCTCACTACATCATTTCAAGACTAAATCATATATTCAGTTGCCTCCCATCTGAGTTTATATTTATATTCTTGTGTTGCAGGTATTTTTTAAATTCATACCTTCCTATATAAACACTGTTGTCATTGGCTTATTTTTTTAATATACATATTCTAATGCCTCAGAAATAAAAAGTTATGCGTTACTGATAATCGACAATGCTAGCCCCCCAAAAAAACCCACTTCTGCCATCATTATAGCTTCCACAAATGATACTAGCTTCATACTTATTTCATATGTCTAGAAATATATTTTTAAGTTCTACATGTGGATTTTAGGATTATTAGCACATAAAAATAAAAATAAAAATAAATTTTCCTATTTGGGAAACAAAATCACATAAAGATGGAATTCTAATCAATATTCATTTTAATTACCCTAAATATAAATACATAAAGCTGCCATGTATATTTTCAGAATGACATACCTAATAACTTATAAAAACAGTATTCAAATAATCAATACTGTAATTTTCTTTTTAAATCAAGAATACCTCTGATATAAATTTCCTACTAATAAAGAACATTAAGGAGATTGTCAGCAATCTAATCTCAAGTGCAAAATGCTACAAAATTCCTGCTACCCAGTAAGAAATGACATGTAACCAGGGGAAAAAAATAAAATAAATGAGGTGACAAAATGCAGGTAAGCTGCTTTTGGTATGAATCAAAGCCACCAAGAGGATTCAACAGTGACCTTGTAAAAGTACACTTGGTGCCTTGGTTAACCTTACTTAAAGTGCTGCATAGTCAAGATGGAACTAAAAACACAAGTCTGCCCACTTCTTGCACTAAAGACTTAGAAATCCTTTTCACAGTAGAACGCTGTTTACTGGACTGTACCCACAAGCTTCCTGAAAGTATTTTGACTAAGGCTCTTAAGAAGCTCTATCAGCAGAATCTCTGACTAACACATACACTATTTTAAGCAGTAAACTCTGCACAGTGGTTGCATCCAGACTATACAGCATACCGGAACATGAAATATACTAAAATGGATGAATATTTACAAAGTAATGACCTTGAAAACTTGCATGAAGAGAATGTCAATAGATGGACAGGAGGTATTCACGTCTAACAATCTGAATGGACAGAAGACTTACTAGAATATTTCACAAATATTAGATTCACGTAGTATGTTCTTTACTATAAATCCAATAATGCTGCCTGTAATGTTTTAGCAAATGATACAAATATTAATCATACTACATTTGACACTATAATGAATTAAAATTAAGGTTAAAATATGTAAAGGATATACTGTGAACCTTATAATTTACCTCATTTCTTAATGTACTTATTAATTATGTAATATCAGGTTACATTAAAACAGATTTTTCCTACTGAAATTTCTAACACAATTTTGAGTTCATGAAGTAACATAAAACCAACTGCCTTTAAAAAAAAAAAAGAATTTTTTTCTGGAATTCCACCCATCAAAATAAAAATTTAATCAGGAAATCATTAAAATACACATTCATTAAGAGTATAAATTTCCTAATGTCATTTTTAATATAAGTACTTTCTAACTCTAAAATATTATACTATAAATTTTGATTTAAAAAATACCAAAATTTTTTAGAAAGTAATAAAACTTTAAAATGGGCAGTATTGTGCAACAGATCAGAAATCATCATTTATATATATATCACCTATTATAAAATGTCCAAAACCAGTCCTAAGATATTTTTAATGATTGAATGTTGCTTGTTCCTGTATTTAAGGCTTTGAACTAAAAAAAAAGTCAGAAAAACTAATTAATATTAATGGTACAGAAAGCTGATGCTCTTCCTAGTTAGCATCAAAAATAATAATCAATAACTACATATATGAAGGTTCTCTATATACAACTGGCATCTCTGAAAAAATGGTTGCAAAAAATAAGCTTTCAGCATGTATATTATACGACTTGTATATATATTCCTCTAGTGATTGCTATAAATACTCTGAATATAGCATTACCCTATCCATATAAATGAGAAGAATAAAAATGAGATTTTTCAGTTCTGAATACATTAAAAGGAAATACAAATGAAACAAAATATGCATATGTTTCTCATTGAGCCTCTTGCTGAACAATAACTTAGTAACAGAAAGTTGGAATTCTTTTCTCATACTCTATCTTTCAATTTATTTTTCATTGGTAGCTGAATACAGACAATCACAAAATATAATAGAGCATACTACTAGTGAGATAAGCAGAATACCTTCAATTACCAAGAGTTTTCATTAGCTGCCCTAAAACTTTGATGGAGAGTTGTCTGACAGATGGGGTGTTTGAGAGGTTAACATATTTCAATAATACTGGAATTTATTAAACCCCTTCCCACTATATCACTCATGCTCCAGTATATGAATATGACACTACATTTGCAACCGTTTTTATTCAAATGTGTTTGTTTCCTCAGAGAGGAGAGGGATGGACTGGTTTAGAAAGTCAATCAAGATAAACTGCTTTTAACAAAATACTTTAAACATATAATTTAACCATCACAAATGAATGGACAGAGCATTTTAAAGCCCCAATTGTTCAGAAACTAACTTAAAACAGAAACCACTCTCTTTTTGTTATTATTTCCCTGTATTTCCCACAAAATGTGCTGCAACTGGCATCTAAATAGTTTCTTTGCATGGTGAACTGAAACATCTTGAATGCTCAAACTGTATTTTTATGAGTGCCTAGGGACCCTAAATTTTAGTGGTCTATTAAATGCCAGCAATTTCATGCTGCCTTGCATAAAACAGCATTCACATATTAGAGCACAGAAGTTCCATAGCTACATTATACTTCTGTTCCAACTTTCTCTCAAACAAAAAACTGAAGCAGAGGCTAATCAAAATAATATTTTAAAAAAATAATCCTTTCCAGTCTTTTCACATTTAGTTTATACGATATCTGTTTATAATTGTATAACATTTGATTTTTTTCAACTTTCTAGAATTTTATAAGCAACTATTGTTTATTCTCGAAAAATGTGTGGAGTGGTCAAAAACAGCGGGAAAATGGGGGAATATATAAACTTTTCTCTCACACTCATGGACAATATGTCTTCATGGGAGATCCTGATGAAAGTTAACCTCCCTATGATAGATTTGCTAATTATATATATTTTTTCATGCAGAAAGAGCCCCCAAATTTATTTTACATATTTCTGCTATTATTGTACGATATGTACAATTTTCTATGTTAAGATTTTTTAGTCTCTTACCTGGCAATGTTATCCTTCTCAAAAAGAAATCCAGTCCTATAGTTTGTTTGTACTGTTTCCCAAAAGTTTCTTGAGCAAAACACGTAGCTAAGGAGGTCTAAAAAAATTGATGCATAGAATATCAAAATTAACGTCTTTGTTTTAGAAATGTAAACATAAAGTCATTACTAAACCTTATTAAGTAATCTTAGTATTTATTCTACCATTAATACAACCAACAACTTTAAGCAGTTCTAATCAGTTACAAAGCGAGGAGGGACTTAACACTCCACCAGGCAAATTTCACTTGCCAACAGCTATCAGTGGGGACAACAGATTAATACGTTAGATCTCTTTAAATCCCCTGATAGTCAAGCTCCTTCTCCTTGCTGGAAATTAGAATTTGAGATTTATCAACAAAAAAATTAAAACAACATGACTAAAGACCTGAATCCTAAATATCCATATATATCAGTTCAATACAATTCTAAATTTCATTTCTGAAGCTAAATACTCTGAATATTTGTGCTCTCAGCCAACAATAAGTACTAATTAAAAAGAGAAAAGTCTGTTCATATAATTTTCCTTTACAAAAAAGTATCTTTAAATGTTTAATTTTTCTCTGTATTAAAGATGTTAATGAAAATTATACTACAGAATGACTGAGATAATATTTATCTTTAAAATTAAGAAGTTGGTATTTTTAAAACTAATATTAAGTGGGCAAAAATATTATCCACCCAACAACCATAAAGATTAAGTCACAAGACTATTACAACCAGAATAGATATACATATTTCTACATATTTTTAAATAACAACTCGAAGTTGTATTCAAAACTCTGGAGTACCATTTCCTATCAAAGCAGAATAAAAACCATTCTGGAAACAACTGAAATAACTCAATAACTTAAAAGTTTCTCAAACATTTTAAATGCACTATTTATTTATAAACATCACCAAAAAGAAAGGCAGCTTCATAAAGCTTTTATGCTCTTTAAGAAAGACTACCAAAGTTAAGTGAAAATTGCCCTTTTTTATTTTAAATGTTAAAATTAGATATCAACTCCTAAAATAATGCAAACTAAAATAAAATTTCCAAGACATCTTAGTATAATTAATTATGATATAAGTGCAGCAATGCAAAAGAAAACTTGGCCAAATTTCAATTTCTTCAAACAAAAAGACCTAAAATTCTTTTTGACACAAGAACCATATTTTTCACACAAATGACAATCTGCACACCCTAAGTCTAATTCATTTATTATTTAAATACTCAGCATCTGTAATAAATTTCTAAGGTATGTGGTCAAATATTTATTGAACACCCTAAGAAAGATGTTCTGCTAGGCACTGAGAAATAAACTCACTACACTCAAATGAAAATTTGTTTGGCTTCCTAAAGCATTTAACAATAATATAAAAACTGAGAGCCTGGAATAAAAAACGTAAGCATTCCTTTTTAAAACTCTTTGTTTTTCGTTTATCTTTATTTATGCCATGGAGCGTGTTTAACTCAGAGTACAAAATCTTCTGTTAAGAGGTTCAGAGTTCCAGAGAAAAATAACTGCCACTATTTAACTATTACAGATATTTCAAAATGTTTAATATAGGGATGGTTGCTATACTTTTATAAGACAAAGAGAAACGCAAGGCACATGTAACATTAGCATAGTGCCATTTAAGGTAATTTTTCACTTTCGTGTAAGCTTCTCAAAGTTCAGTATTTTTATATTAATGAATATTTTCAAAAATTCAAAGGTTCTTTCCTTGGAAACAGGACTTCGAGATTCTGAAAGCCTTACCCTCACATTTTTGAGGCAAACATAAAGCTAGGATTTTTTGATTGGAATAAAGTGTAATCTGTCAAAAAATATAGGCTGGTGAGAACATGAGAATATTATACCATCTCTGGACATACTATAAAAATTAAACAGAAAATCAACTGAATCAGTGGTAGGCACTTCCTCTTCAATTCTCTAGACTTTCTGCCTTCTTTCACACTTAATAATTTCTCTCGTCATTATATAAATACCCTTCTTAAACAATTATGAAGTGAACAATCATCTACCATATGTGAAACATCTTTTTGTGAGACACCTTTATCTGATTCTTTATATCGTTTTGTCTGGTGAGCTTCTGCTAACAATTTTTACCATACTACATTTAGTAATACAAAAAAAAAAAAAAAAAAGACCAAGAAAAAAAATGTTGCCTCAAAAAAATCTTAAGAAATATTTAATAAAATCAAAAGTATGAATCAAAACAGAAAGAACTAGAAACACATGTTACTAGAAGGAGGAGCTAAATTTCTCTTGGAGAAATTATTAGTGATTATATCAATACTCTATTGCTTCCATCAATGTGTATTTAAATGCCATGAGTTAACACTGACAAGAAAAACTAATGCTAGAAAAAACAGCCAGGAGTTCAAGCAGGATACAAGTAAGAATGAAAGTGAGGCTGACTTCATAAAAGGATAGTAAAGGAAACAGAAACAGAATGGGAATGTTGGTAGCTGCCAATAACTTGAGAGCAGAATAGGGCATGAAGAAGAAAAAAAGCTTGTTATACAAATATTGAAATAAAGGTTAGGTTTCTGATGTTTATATCTGAAAATCTCTGGCAGAAAATGCCTTTACAGTTCTAAAAGAGTTTAGTCAAGATGATAAAGACTAAATCAAACACCATAAACAGTTACCACTCTTAAGTTTTAAGCAGAATGGTAGTCCTAACTCAACAATATGGAAGGGAAAAAAATCATGTCTTGTCCTACCCTAGAAAGAATTTTTTTTTAAAGATTTTATTTATTTACTTGATAGAAATCACAAGTAGGCAGAGAGGCAAAAAGAGAGAGAGGAAGCAGGCTGTCCACATAGCAGAGAGCCCGATGCAGGGCTCAATCCCACAACCCTACGATCATGACCTGAGCCGAAGGCAGCGACTTTAACCCACTGAGCCACCCAGGCGCCCCTAGAAAGAATTTTAGACAGAGATGAAAAATTGTAATTATTCAAACTAAATTAGCAACAAGAAGAAAACATGGCAGGCTAAATAAAAAACCCAGATAAAAAATTATGAACAAAATTCAACTGAATAACACATGTATGAAACTAACTGATAAATACTGGAAGAAAAAGTAAAAAATTTAAAGAATTATGATAGACCACTGGGTAACTGGCAATTTTTGTCTCTTTTAACAAAGGTCTTAGTGCTATAGATTATCATTATAATTTTAAACAGGAAATGAATTCAGTTATGAGTTGACCATAAAAGGATTTAGGAAATGAAAAATTAGAAGGTGTTCAAAAGAAAACTATACAAATATACCTCAAAATTTTTATTGAATAATAGTGTTAGAAACAATGCTGGTTTATTTAAAACAATTGAAACATTTGAAAAGTTGCTTCCCAAAAATCTTTTAAAGGTAATCAGAGCATATTAGGTTGTTTTTCGTCAGCAATAAAAATCAGCAACAAAATATCATCCGGAAAGGCAAGAAAGAAATTAACAAAACGCTCCAAATTTTGCACATAAATGACAACTCTCCCAGGTGCTCTAGGAACTCAAATCTCGTAACCAAAGACTGTAGCAGCTCTGCAGGGCCAACTGCCAGGGAAGATGCAGAGCAGTCATCACCAGAGAAACCAGGGTCCAAGCTACACCAGTAAAGGGGAATCATGAGCCGGAAACTGGTAACAATAACCTGCGTTTCTGAAGACCCTGGCTGGGAAAAGGGAGGGAAGAGGAAGGGAGACAGGCTTTAGCAATATTCCCAGAAACAGTGTTGGCGCCTTGGACAGAAGCGACAGGTGTGAAGACACCCCGGGGGGAGGCTCCTCATTTTATTGGGGGGGGGTGGTTACACACCCTTTTGAGATCCCATGGACCCTCCCCAAAGAGCAAGCACCAAGAGATGATTCTTTGGTAGCTCCACAACCCAGAGTTAAAAAACGTCAGCCTAAAGAGGTAAGGGGACTGGCTGTCGGATATTCTCAAGCACTCAGTCTCATTTATTCGATCAACCATCACCAAAGACTAGACTCTAAGCAAGGAACCCCTCTGCCACGATGGCAACTCTACTCTCAGCATCAGCCTAAATTAAGCGCTCAATAGATACTTGCTGAATGAGTGCTTGTGTTGACAGGTGCTGTGCTTGGAGGGAGCAGCGATGAACAGGTATGATGCTATGAAACAGCGGCCAGCGTTTATTGAGTGCGCACCATGTTCTGAAAGCTTTATGTGGATTTTCACACTGAATGTGTATTTGCACACTTCACCCTCTGAGACGACCCCTATCAATACCCACCTTACCGATGAAGCACAAATAGGAAAGCAATTTTGCCCTCCAGTGTCCCGACCATAAGTGGTGGGGCAGTGATCACCCAGGGAATCTGATTCCAGAGCCAAGTTCTTGGGAGTGCAGTGTAGGTACGTGAAACCGTAAGGCTGCCAGCGGTGCGGGGATGGGGGGTGCGGGGGGGGAGGGGCGCGGGGGGGGAAGGCAAAGTGTGACCTGGACTAAAGTGAAAAGAGCAGATTTTTGCCAGTCCTCAGAGACAAGAAGCTGGAAAGCTTCCAACGAGGGCGATGCTGGCTCGACTCTTGAAGAATAGGAGTTCGCGCAGGCAAGGAGCTGGAAAGGGACTGGTTTTTATTATTTTTTCTTTTTTTTTTTTTTAATTTAAGGAGAGCTGGACGGCTCTCGTCAGCCTTCACCCAGCGCCTACTTCGTGTCTGGCCCCAGGCCACGATCACACGGCCCCGGCCCTTGGGATAAGAGAGGCGATGCCGAGCGGCGGGGAGGAGGCTGGGGGTTGCAGGGGCCGCGCCGGGGTTCCTGCAGGCCAGGGACGGCGGGCCCGCTGGAGGACTGACCTTCCCGGAGGTGCCGTCCCCCAGCACGACGATTTTCAGTTGGCGGTCCTGGCTCTCCTCCTCAGAGTCCGACATGGTGTCCCGGGAACCAGGCCCGCTCCCCCACCCCCACCCCGAGGTAGAGGGAGGAAGGGTAAGAGGGGGTCTCCGGGGGCGGGGGAGAGGAGGATGGGCGGCAGTGGGGGCAGAACCCCCCGCCCCGAAGTCTCAGCGGCAGCTGGACGTAACTAGGCTGAATCACTCGCCCGGCGCCATCTTGCCCACCTCCCCTCCCCTGCGCGCCGCCCCGCCCCCCACACGCTACGTCTGTCGCGCGCCCCCTCCTCTGCGCCAACCCGCGCGAACGCGAGCCTCCCTAGCAAACCGGCCCATTTCTGGGCCTGGGATGGGGGAGGCGTTTGAACTGAGCAGGAGAGATGGGCGCTACTCGCGCACAGGCAGCTGTGAAGAAGAAAAACAAAATGTATCATTCAAACCCGGTAGAAAAATGGAAACCTAGTAGCATTCAGGCATTCTATCATATTCCCGTGTGTCCATCACCCCCTGTGAAGATCCCTGAAGCGAATGGTTTAACCCGAGGCGGGGCGTTGTCGCTTGGACCGCGCGCCCCAGTTGCCATGGAAGCCGGAAGCCGGTGGAGAGGCGGTGGGGCGGGGCCTGTCTCCGGGCGCCGGGGAAGCCGGTGGACTGCGCAGCCCCCTGGGGCTGGCCTCCCACCCGCAGCTGGTAGAGGGGCCGGGGTCGCGCCCGGGGAGGAGCGTGGACGCCACGGAGGCTGCTAAGGACCGTTCTGCCTGTGGGGAAGCGCCCGTAGGGGCCTTCAGTTGAACAGAGTTCTGGCGCTGCCTCTTGTTTTGACCTCTGAAACCATGGGTTCCCTGGACAGAACAACAGAATCTGATGGTTCATTCATCAAGCAAGGAACCTAGAGCAGCAGTTCTCAAAGTGTGGTCAGGGGAACCCTGGGGGACGCCAATAAATTCAAAATTATTTTCATAATAATACAAACACCCTTTTTTTTTTGCCTTTTTCCTGTTCATTCTCTCACGAGTTTAAGTTTTCCAGGGGATGCATGATATATATGATGGCATTACTCTAGCAGTTAAGGAATCATGTGCTTGTTATAGAGTGCCAAACATTTTAGTATTAATTTCAAAGCAGTAATGATAATAATGAGCAATGTTTACGAACAAAAACTCTTTGAGGTCTACAGTAATTTCTTAAGAGTGTAGAGAGGCCCTGAGCCCAAAAAGTGTTAAGAATTGCTGTACTATCTCAGTCCAGTAGAGTAGGTAAAATATGTCACAGAAAATTTCCATAGAGATAAATTCTATAATAATAATGCCAACCTACTATGCTTGTCTCGTTAATTACTTTACAGGGATGATCATGGTTCATTCCTCATAAAAATGCTATAAAGTAGGTAGAATTACCTCATTTTACAGATGCATAAGCTTAAGGCAACAGAAAGCTTAGCTCAGAGTCAGTGGTACTGGAAAGAACGCAGGAAGTAGAATGGGAAAACAGTTGAGTTTTAAGAAATGCCCAGTCCTAGAGGGAGCACTGAAGTTCTAATCACAGAGCTGTGCTTACTAAATGTGTGACTTTGAACCACAGTTATATCCATAAAATAGAGGTACCACCTCCTCCATAAAGTTGAAAATTAAATGAAGTACTCAATGTAAAATAACAGCACAATGCCTGTCATATACTAGTAACACTCAATATTAACAGGTGTAATTATCCTCTTCATCATCATCAGTAGATATGGTCCATATTGGAGCATCATTGCTTCCTTGCCATGTTACCTTAGACAGGTTTCTTATGTAGATTACATTTAATTACACATTAGTCATTCAGTCTTCTCCTCACGTATTATTATACATTAATGATAGGCCCCTCGCGTATAAGCATGTATATATTATGTTTGCCAGCAGGGCCCCTATGTATTATTGTGCATTAATGATATAGCCCCTGCATATAAGCATGTACATACAATTATTATTCTTGCATAAGACATTAAGCTAACCTAATATCCAGTAATACTTAAATTGGAATGCACTTCACTTATCCAAAAAAGACCTTGATCAGCAAACCTCAAGAAACCAGCAATCCTTACACAAATGTGTACTTCTTTTCACTCTAGGCCCATAATGCATGGCATGGGGGAGTCCTATATTAAAACTATACTTGGCATCAGATTCTTACTTTAGGGCCTTGTAACTCTTTACTCCTACCTGCAATCCTTTCAAATGGAACATCTAGATGGACTGATGACTAATCAGTCCATGATCACACAAAATTGTGGTGTCATGCATTTAGTATCTTTTAATTTTTAGAGGGGGAAGCAGTATCACTCAGCCATAAAGGTCTCAACATGTAGAGCCTGGTTTCTTCATCTGTAAGTAGGATTAGTTCCCAACAGTAGCTACCCAGTTAGTATTAGTTCCCAGTACTTTCCCTGAGCCCAAACACCACCACTAACAACTTCCTACATTACCAAGTTTTTAATGAGTATCAGTAGGAAAAGCAGCTGAGAGGTTTTGCAAAGTTCTTTATAAATGTTGACTTGAGGAATCTGTTTCTAATGAAGACAGATTTAACCCCTTCTTGTCCATGAAGGGAGTTAATGTTGCAGGAATTTGCTTTTCCATTCGTCCTTAATGAAAATGGTTATGTAACCCAGTTCTGACCAATGAGACAGAAGAGGATGTCCTTTGGGAGATATTTGGAAAAGATTTTCCTCCCTGATTAAAAAGGAAGGAAGAGCACCTGGGTGGCTCAGTCAGTTAGGCTTCAGACTCTCAGTTCCAGCTCAGATCATGATCTTGGGGTCATGAGATCAAGCCCCAGGTCATCAGGCTGCAAGCAGGGCACAAAGCCTGTTTAAGATTCTCTCTTCCCCTCTCTGTCCACCCGACCTCCCACCACACACACACACAAATATGTTCTCTCTCCCTTTCTCTTTAAAAAAGAAAATGGAGGGGCACCCGGGTGGCTCAGTCGTTAAGCATCTGCCTTCTGCTCAGATCATGATCCCCGGGTCCTGGGATCAAGCTCCACATCAGGCTCCCTGCTCAGCAGGAAGCCTGCTTCTCCCTCTTCCACTCCCCCTGCTTGTGTTCCCTCTCTCTCTGCCAAATAAATAAATCAAATCTTTTTTAAAAAGAAAAAGAGAGAGAAGAAGGAAGGAAGGAAGGAGAAAAAGGAGAGATTCAGAAAGAAATATCTCCCTCTCCCTCCCCTTGGTGTCATTATTTGGGTGAGGACATAATATTTGGAATTACCACAGCCTTCCAGGCTTCTTGTTATGGGGCACTTTGGCTACGTATTCCATTACTCGCAGATAGAAACATCCCAACTAGCACAAATGCTTTGGCCCAAAACTAGATTCAGCTGAGGTTGTTAAGACCGATTTTCACTGTGGTTTCATATGAAGGGAAATTTAGAAGAAAACCTTGCATTTTCCTATCATTAATTTCCTAGACAACTGCTTTGATGGAGAGACATCATTTATTTGGACATGGATTCATCCCTGGGCAGTGCTGCTACATGAAACAAGTCAATTGCATTATTTTAGTGACCATATTTTACCCATCTATGACAAGTTTCCAGGTTGAAAATTAGATTTGAAGACTTGGAACCATATTTGTAAATTAAAAAGAAAAAAAAAGGACGTGTGCCTAGGTGGTTCAGTCAGTTAAGCCCAAGTCTAACTTCAGTTCAGGTCATGATCTCAGAGTCCTGGGATCAAGCTGCACATCAGGTTCACTGCTCAGTGGGGAGTCTTCTTATCTACCTACCTTCCTCTTCCTCGGCCCCTCCCCATCCCCTAGCTCATGCGCTGGCGCGTGCTCTCTCTCTCTCTCTCTCTCAAATAAATAAATAAAAATCTTTAAAAATATATATTTCTCTTGTGTAGGAGAACATGCCACCTAGCACTGAAAGCTTCCAGTATGGTGCCTTACCATTCTAAAGAGCAATAGAGCTGATCCACAGAAAAGGAAAATGTGGAGCTTATGTAAGACACCCACAACAGGGTCATAAATTAGGGAAATCTTTTTCAGTGGTCATAAAAACAATAAATTAACAAAATGTTTAAATATGAATCCTAGAAATTTCAAGAGATTAGGGTTCTTTAGCTATGAAGAAGTAAAAGTACTTAGGTAAGATAAACCTGACTGCTATCTATTACCACCTTCCCACCTAATTTTAAAATATCTTCTGTAGCATCCTTAACAGATGATAATCCAAACTCTGTTGGAGTTCATTCCCTGTGAAGCAATCTGAACTATTGATGTAAGCCTGGTTATTAGAATGTTCATTCTGAGATGAACAGAAACCCTTCACTATAAATTCCAACTAATGGTATCAGGTATGTCTTTTGGAGTGAAACAGAACTCCCCCCATTCTAAAACAAGGTCTTCAAATGTATTCATTATAATTAATGATTTATTTCACAAATATTACATAAATGCCTATCATGTGCCAGGCATTCTCATTCACAGCTGTTTTAAGCAATGAGAACACACAAGACATACAAGGGCTCTGTGTCTATGGAATTTGGAATTTGGTGGTGAGGTGTTGCAGATGGAATAGTGTCTGCCCCACAGATAACAGGACCCAATCTCTGGAACCTATAAATATTACCTTATTTCCAATGTGATTAAATTAAGGATGTTGATATAGAGAGATTATCCTGGATTATCAGGGTGGGCCTTAAATGCAATCACAAGTAGCCTTATAAAAGAGAGAAAGAGGAAAATTTGACTCAGACAGAAAAAGAGAAGGCGTTGAGGTCACAGAGACAGAAACAAGTGACACAGCCACCAGCCAAGGAATGTCAGCAGCACCAGAAACTGGAAGAGGCAAGGAAGGAATTCTCCCTCTCAAGCCTATGGAGAGAGTGCAGTTCTGTAAACACACTGACTTCAGCCCAGGAAACACTGGTTTAACATTTGCAAACTGCAAAGCTATGAGAGAATAAATGTTGTTCTAAGCCACCAAATTTACAGTAATTTGTCACAATGGCCACAGGAAACTAATCTAAGGAGAAACACTGAAGTTTCATAAATCAACAGGAAAATTTTAGATTTGGGTCAAAAAAAAAGATAGTAAAACAGTCAATGGATGGGATAGAGAGTATCTGAACATTTTTATCACTAGTTAAGGTGAAAAAAACAGTAAGTGAATCAACAAGTAAACTGATTTCAAAACCACCAACCTCTGCTATCATTTTAAATCAAATAGTCATCTATGATTTTTCTGTTATCTTTTAAATATTTCATTATTTTGAAGATGTAGACCTTAGGATTAAAGCCCCAGTGAATATGGATTCAGAAAAAAGGATAAAATATTGTTGAGTAAGACAGAATAATGGCCATGCTTTTAGCTCATGCACTTGGTATTGCTATATTTCTGCTGAAAACATAAGAACACTATAGTAATGATCCATAGGATGTATTGGTTGATTGAACTCCTACAAGGAAGGAAGGAAGGAAGGAAAAGAAGAAAGGGGGGG
>RCUC01132830.1:0-52010 GCA_003697995.1 Taxidea taxus jeffersonii
GGGGGGGGGGGCAGTTGTTTTCTTTTCTTTTTTCTTTTTAATTTTTAAAAAACATTTTATTTATTTATTTGACACACAGAGAGAGAGATCACAAGTAGGCAGAGAGGCAGGTGGAGAGAGAGGGGAAGCAGGCTCCCTGCCAAGCAGAGAGCCTGATGGGGGGCTTGATCCCAGGACCCTGAGATCATGACTGGAGCTGAAGGCAGAGGCTCAACCCCCTGAGCCACCCAGGTGCCCCTCTTTTTATTTTCTTTTGACAGTCATTTTAAAGTGGAAAATTTAATGTCAGTTACTACATTCATGATGTTATACAACCTCTCTAGTTCCCAAACATTTCCATTACTCCAAAGTACAACCCCTTACCATTCAGCCTTCTCTCTGAATTCCCCCTCCCCACAGCCCCTGGCAACCACCGGCCTGTGCTCTGTCTCTGTAGATTTATCTGTTCTGGATATTCCACATAAATGGAGCCACACAATATGCGCCTTTTGTCTCTACCTTTTTTATCTCTGGTGTAGCTTGAATCAGTGCTTTCCTCCTTTTTGTGGCCGAATACTCTTCCATTGTATGGCTATAATACATTTTGTTTAATGATTCTTTCACCGGTGGACATTTGGGATGGCTGTTGTGAATAAAGCAGAAATGAACATGGGTGTACATGTGCTTCTTTGAGTACTTGTTTTCAGTTCCTTTGGGTATATACTTAGGAGTAGAATTGCAGGGTCATATGGTAAGTCTGTGTTTCACTTTTTGAGGAACCATCAGACTCTTTTCTACGGTAGCTGAATCGTTTTATGGTCCTACCAACAATGGGTGAAGGTTCTGGTTTCTCCACATCCTCACCAAAATTGTTGTTTTCTGTTGTTTTTCTTCTTTAATTTTAATTTAAAAAAATATTTTACTTATTTATTTAGAGGGAGAGGGCATGCAAGAGAGCATAAGCAAGGGAGAGGAGCAGAGAGAGAGGGAGAAACAGACTTCCTGCTAAGTAGGGAGCCTGACGTAGGGGCTGATCCTAGGACTCAAGGATTATGACCCAAACCGAAGGCAGACACTCAACTGACTTAGCCACCCAGGCACCCTTTTTTTCTTTAATTTTTAAATTACAGCCATCCTAGTGGGTATAAAGTGGTATTTCACTATGGTTTTGATTTGCATTTCCCTAATGATTAATGATTTGAGCATCTTTTCGTGTGCCCGTTGGCCACTTGCACATCTTTTTTGGAGAAATGTCTGTTGAAGTCCTTTGCTTATTTTGAAATTGGGCTGTATGTCTTTGCTGCCGAGTTGTCAAAGTTATTTATATATTCTTGATACTAGACTCTTCTCAGAGATATGAATTTTTTTTAAAGATTGTTTATTCATTTGAGATAGAGAGAGAGAGCATGAGCAGGGGGAGGGGCAGAGGGAGAGGGAGAAGCAGACTGCCCGCTGAGTTGGGAGTCTGACTTAGGGCTCAGTCCCGGGACCCTGAGATCATGACCAGAGCCAAAGGCACTTAACTATCTCAGCCACCCAGGCTCCCCAAGATAAGGTTTTTTTAAAAGGTTTTATTTATTTATTCTAGACAGATAGAGAGCAGGGAGAGGAACAGAGGGAGAAGGACAAGCAAATTCTCTGCTGAGCACAGAGCCCAACTCAGAGCTCAATCTCATGACCCTGAGCCCATGACCTGAGCCAAAACCAGGAGTCGACTTATCCCACGGAGCCACCCAGATGCCTCAGACATATAATTTTCTTTTCATTTATTTTCTTTTTTTATTAAAGTTGGCCTTTTTTAAAAAAAAAAGATTTTATTTATTCATTTATTTGACTGAAAGAAACACAGCGAGAGAGGGAACACAAGCAGGGGGAGTGGAAGAGGGAAAAGTATGCTTGCCACCGAGCAGAGAGCCCGACTTTGGGCTCGATCCCAGGACCCTGGGATCATGACTTGAGCCGACTTTGGGCTCGATCCCAGGATCCTGGGATCACGACTTGAGCCGAAGGCAGACGCTTAATGAGTGAGCCATCCAGGCCCCAGAGATATGATTTTCAAATATGTCTCTAATTCTGTAGATCATCTTTTTACTTTATTGATAATGTCCTTTGATATATGAAACTTTTGATTTTGATGAAGTTTAATTTATTGATTTTTTTTGTTTAATTGCTGTTGGTTGGAAGACAGCGTTTTTTCAGGGGAAAGAGCTTTGGAGTTACGGACATCTGAGGTCAAGTCCTAGTTTTGACACTATTTTATCTCTAGTGCTCTCCCAACGCTCCAAGCCTCATCTGCCTCCCCTGTAAGGTGGGTGATGGCAGCCAGTGTGCAGCGTGATACGGAAGAGCAGGAAGCAGGGGTCTGAAGATTCCTAGGACGTAGACTCGCACCAGTGGAGCCTCCCAGCAGAGATGGGATAGTGTTTTAAGATGAGGAGAACATTCCTGTTCCCGTTGGAAGCTGTTTTAAATCCTAACCTTCAGACCAAGAACCTTACCTATTTAGAATTGGAAACTGGCATTTCTGGATGAAAACCTTAGAACTTTGTAAATCTGTCTGTCTCAGCTTAAAATGAAACTCAGTCTGGTAACATAGATATTAATGTACCTGCATCTTCTGTATCTGTTCAGAAATTATTAGATACCTGTTAGTAATCAGACTAGTATAATCTTTGTTCATTTTTGGTGTGTTTCTTAAGCTCTTGATATTTAAATATTTTGCTGGCTGGTTGTTTCTTTTAGTGAAGTGTGGTTTCTTCTGGCCAGTTTTTTCCTGTGTCTTTTTATTTAACCCTTTAAGAAATTCAGTATAGGCATATTTCAAGGAATCTGTATAATTTTGCTTCCTAGGACATGCCTTTGGTGTTAGTTCTGTTTTCTTTCTCGTGCATATGTGTTTTTAAAGTGTGGTGGAAGGACTCCAGGCATTTGATAAGTGGGAAAGGTGAGCTAAAAACATCTAGTGTGACAGTAGCTGGAGAGATGGGTGTGTGACCTTCCACATTGAGAGGCGGTCCCTCTAGCGGCCAGGGAACATCTCCATAAGCCATTACTCATGCGCTCAGTACTGCCTCTGTAGCTTTCGTTCAGCTGTACCTGTTCAGGGTAGGTTCACTCTGAAGATAGCACTGCCCTTTAGAGTCCTGTGGACTGAGCTGAGGGTGGCTCAGATGTTAAGTGTACTCATTCCTCTTGGCTTCATGAGGAAGTCAGTCTGTAGATCTCTGCCATGCGCGCTGGTTTCTGCCTGGCTTCCCCTTCTCAGCCCTCGGCAGATTGCGGTGAGAGCATATATTCTGATGTGCTCCTGGGTGCCTTCTTTCCCTTGTTTCTTTTCAGAGTAACCAGCGGGTCGACCTTTATAAGTGGAAAGATGGCAGCGGGGAAGTCGGCACCACCCTGCAAGGCCATACTCGTGTCATCAGGTAGGTACCAGCCCTCTGCAGCTCCTGGCCTGTCTCCCTTTGTCATAGTCTCATGGGAACTAAAATAAAGACACTGTCCTCCTTGCATGGCCTGACCCTCTGTGTTGCATTGGCCACGGGTGGCTGTTGGGTCCTTAGCGTTCATGGTAGTGATGGTCCTCATAGCCAAGATCAACCAGCTTTGGTGTAACCGCTAACCTCGATCCCAGGAGACACTCAAGACAGGTACAGCCCAGTCTAGAGTGAAGGATTAGAGCTGATCTTTGCCATGGGAGGGAGCCAGCAGAATCGTTCCACTTACAACCAGCAGTGCCCAGGAGTACAGAGAGCAGGACACAGCCCTTTGCTCTTTCTTCAGCAGCTCGGGGCACAGATCTCCTGTAGCAGAGTCCATTACCCAGCTGCATGGTTGCCTCCTGCCTGTGGCCTTGGCCTCTGGAGTGTTCCTTGATCCATCCTGTCCTTAGGTCACTATTTCTGGGTGGGGAATACTCCTCCTGGGAGGTAGCAAGCAGGGAGTGCAGGAGTAGGGAAGCTGGCCCAGGAAATGCTGGGAAAGGCTGGACCCCTGGCCTTTGTTAATTGCACAGGAACCGCCTTTCTAGGAGGGAGGACCTGGGTAGGGTGGCCTTGCCCTTCTTGAAAGCTATGTGGCAACGTGGCAGTTTGCCACTGCTCTGAGAGATGTTGGTTTTACTCAAGGTACCTGTGGTTGAATCTGATTTAGAGAATGATAAGTCAAAAATTACTTTGTGTTTTTGCTATGTGTGCGCGCGTGCACTCACTTGAAGTTGAAATCCTTCGTTTCTTTTTTGGGAGCAGGTGATAGTATAGCTGGGAATGACAAGGGGGAGGGCCTGGAAGTTTCCCCTTGGAGCTCCCTTAAGTCTTGTTCATTTCCAGAGAAGTTTGGAGATTGCCGCCCTAAGTCATATTAGGGAGGCCCATGAGTGGTGACTCTCGGAAACCACTAGAAACTGAGTCTGCTGGCACTTTGGAACTGGATTCTGAATTGTTCTGTTTATATCTCATGTTCCTAGCGACTTGGACTGGGCCGTGTTTGAGCCGGATCTCCTGGTTACGAGCTCCGTGGACACCTACATCTACATTTGGGATATCAAGTAAGAACAATTAAAATGCCAAACCACCAGGCTTTGGGACGATCTGGGACCTTTGTTTTAGAGATCAGGGGTCTTAGTTTGGTTTCTCTGGGATGCAGACCCTGAGATGAGGATACATGGCCGGCACATTGTTTAGGAGGTGACAGAAATGACAGTGAGGGGTAGAGAAGAGAGACAGGACCGGGAAGGCTCCAGGCAGGGGCATGTTATCCTTCAGGTACCACTGTGAACAGGTGGCATTTACTCCTACTGGGGGCTGCTAGGTGCTAGTGCAGAACTCCCTCCTTGGAGGTGTCCTGCCCTCGAGGGCTAAGGAAGTGGGGGTGCCATCCACTGGCAGTCATTGGTTGAAGCCTGCCCCCTGGGGCCTCCCTTCCTTGGCACTTCAGGCCCGTTATGGAGGTTTGCAAAGCAGGCCTCAGCAAGCAAGGAAATCCCTCTGGTGGAGGATCAGGTGCTGGTGTTTGGAAATCGAGTGGAAGTTTCACTGAAGTGACAGGTGACAGTGGGGGGGGCTTGGTGGGTACAGACACACATGTGCTACGGCAGCCAGTGCTGTAAGGCACGTCTGCTTTGCTTTTGGTGAAACTTCCATCGCCCACCTGTAAGTGCCACTGAGAGCCACCTTTCAGGATTACTCTTCGTGAAGTGACAAGTGATGGAGCACCTGGCCCGGGGCCTGGCATGTCGGAAGTTCTTAGTAAACGTCTGTTCTTCTCCCTTCATAGAGCAAAGTTCCCTTTGCCATAGCAGTTCGAGGGGACTAACCAGAGGGTGTAATCCATAGAGTTCCCCCAGACAGGACCCCCTCCTGCCGGCAGACTGCTCTGCTCCCAAACGGCAGTGGCTCTGGGATGATTACTGTCTCCCCTGGACAGACCGGGGAAAGGGAGTCTGCGGTCAGGGTGTGCGTGGCGGACTTCACCCGCATCCCGCTCGCGTTAGTGCCTCTGCGGCAGTTGGTCTAATGGCGCTGCCGAGTGGGGAAGGGCACAAAATCCGGGGGTGATGAAGGGGGGCTGCTCTTAAATAAACAAAACCCCAGGGGCGCCTGGATGGTTCAGTCGGTTAAGCCTCTGCCTTCAGCTCAGGTCATGGTCCCAGGGGGCTGGGATCGAGTCCTGCACCGGGCTCCCTGCTCAGCGGGAAGTGTCCTTTCCCTCCGCCTCTCCCCCTGCTTGTCGTTGCCCTGTCTCTCTCTCTCTCTCTCTCTTTCTCTCTCTCTGATGAATAAATAAATAAAATCTTTAAAACAAACAAAAACCAAAACAAGACCCCCAGGAACTACAGGGCAAGGTTAGAATATTCCTCACTGACTTGAAGTAATTATGTTCATAATTTAAAGATTAAGGGACACTGAACAGATGATTCCTTCTCAGGTTTTCTGGATAGTAAGCCTGAGCTGCAGATTGGCCATCCAGCCCCTTGGTCTGGATTGACGCCCAGTCCTGTCCCGTTACCATTTGGAGGAGAAGTCGCCCTCTGGCTTTACAGTGAACCCGGGAGTCTCTCTCTGAGAGTCTCCTGTTCTATCCAGGAGTAGGGGTTTTTTTTGTTTTTTTTTTAAATTGTGGTAAAAAAACCCAAAAAATAAAATTTACCATCTTCACCATTTTTTATTTTTTATTTTTTTTAAAGATTTTATTCATTTATTTGACAGGCAGAGATCACAAGTAGGCAGAGAGGCAGGCAGAGAGAGAGGAGGAAGCAGGCTCCCTGCTGAGCAGAGAGCCCGATGCAGGACTCCATCCCAGGACCCTGGGATCATGACCTGAGCCCAAGGCAGAGGCATTACCCCACTGAGCCACCCAGACGCCCCCATCTTCACCATTTTTTAAAAAAAATATTTTATTTATTTATTTAGAGAGCAAGGGGAGGGGAAAAGGAAGAGAGAGAAAATCTCAAGCAGGCTCCACACCCAGCTGAGAGCCTGCCGCAGGGCTCTGTATTGGGACCCGAGATCATGACCTGAGCTGAAATCAGCACGGAGCCACCTGGGTGCCCTGATCCTTGCCATTTTTAAGTGTACAGTTCAGTGAAATATATGCTCGACACATCCCCAGAAATTCTCATCTTACAAAGCTAAAACTACTCATTCCACACCTTCCCACTTTCTGTTTCTGTGGATTTGGCTACTTGAGATACTTCATATAAGTGGAAGTGAAATCATGCAGTATTTGTCTTTTGGTGACCGACTTATCTCACTTAACGTAATGCCCTCAAGGTCTGTCCGTATTGTAGCTTGCGACAGGACTTCCTTCCATCTTCAGGCTGAATAATATTCCATTGTATGTATAGGCCACATTTTGTTTATCCAGTCCTCTGTCGGCGGACCCTTGGGCTGCTTTCCCCTCTTAGCGACTGCGAATTTGAGAGTCATCTTTTACTTCAGCTCTGAAGTCCTGCCTGCAGAGTTAAGTCTCCGTGGCTGTCACTTAGTTGCCACTAGGAGAAATGGCCCCAGGAAGGGATTCTTTTGGCTTCCTCCATCCCTACATCAGGGTCACGCAGGCCAGGCTGAATCAGGTAGTTTGCTTTCTGTGGCTCCAACTATGTGATTTGAAATTCAGCCTCAGCCTCATTTGAAGGAGCTGAGAAGGTTTGTCCCCGAAGGGAGATAGGGCTCTCTTTACCTTTATTTTTTATTTTTTTTAAAAGATTTTATTTATTTATTTGACAGAGATCACAAGTAGGCAAGGAGGCAGGCAGAGAGAGAGGAGGAAGCAGGCTCCCTGCTGAGCAGAGAGCCTGATGTGGGGCTCCATCCCAGGACCCTGGGATCATGACCTGAGCCGAAGGCAGAGGCTTTAACCCACTGAGCCACCCAGGTGCCCCATCTTTACCTTTATTTTTAAGGCCCTCATGTTCCCTCTGAACTCTAAGCACCCACTGAAAGGGGAGGGAGAACTGTGTGCAGAGGGCAGGGGAAAGTACCGGGGTGATGGTGACACACAGATCGGGCATTTGATCTCTGTCTTTTCTATTCCAGAGACACAAGGAAGCCCACGGTTGCACTGTCTGCTGTAGGTGAGTATATGCTCCCCCTCGGCTCAGGTCATTCCTTCCGTCCTTCCTCGCATGGGGACTGCTCCTGCCCCAGTCTCTGGCTCAGAGGGTGGGATTTTAGGTCCCTCCTGGCAAGGGGCTTATTTCAGGCTGCTCTCGGAAGTTAGAGTCAGGAGTGTTAAGCGTGGTCAGGAACTTATTTCAGGATTCAAGGACAGGAGCCAAAATGGTTTGTTTTTAAACTTTTTATGGTGGAAAATTTCCAAACATGTATGAAAATAGAAGATGAAATTGCTTTATGTTCACGATGCAGCTTCAACAACGGTCACCGGCCAGCCTGTCTTATTTATTTCATCTTTACCTCTACCCACTGTCCCAGCCCCAAGTCCCATCTCTTTTGGAGTGATTTTTGAAGGGGTGCCTGGGTTGGGTGGCTCAGTTGGTTAAGTGTCCGACTCTTGATCTCAGCTCAGGTCTTGAGCTCAGTGTTGTGAGTTCAAGCCTCATGTTGGGCGTGAAGCCTGCTTAAAAAAAAAAAAGGAATTTTTTGAAGCATTTCCTGGGTGTCATATCATTTCCTCAACGAATATTTCAGTAGGTGATATTTATGCAAGAGAAGAACCCTGTAAGAAAACATGATCACAATACCACAAACGACCTAAAAAGGTTAACAGTGGCTCTTTAATATCAGATATTTAAGCAGTACTTTGATTTCCCTAATCTCAGTTGTTGTTGTTTTACAAATTATTTGTCAGCATCCAAACAAAAAACATAAGTATGGTATACTTACAAGTTGATATATTTCTCATCTTTTACAATTGGTAGGTTTTTTCCCTCTCTCCTTTTTTGGTTTATTTTTCTTTTCCTTAGGTTTATTTATTGAGGAAACCAGGTTATTTGTCTTTTGGTTTCCCCATAATCTAGATGATGCTGATTGTGTCTCCCATGTTGTCATTTAATGTGGATGTACTGAAACTTCGAAATTACTTCCCAGTCCCCCTGTTTTCATTGCTCAGTTGGAACTGATTGGTTTTGGAATTCTGCTTTGGGGCTGTTATGGGGTATTTACGGAGAGTAGAATTTGGGCACAGAAATGGTGTATCTTATGGTGATGAAGCCCAGTCATCAGCATTGTGTTTTGAAGATTTATTTATTTATTTTTGGAAAGAGAGGAAGAGTGGGGCAGGGGCAGTGATGGGGGAGAGGGAGAGAATCCAAGCAGACATCTACACTGAGCCCAGATCCCAAAGCAGGGCTCGATCTCAAAACCCCAGGATCATGATCTGAACTGAAACCAAGAGTTGGTGGGTTAACCGACTGCACCACACAGGTGTCCCATCAGTATTGTATTTTGGCATCTTTGTTAAAAATATACATTATCTGTCTCTTAAATCCTGCTCCTTTGTATTTTTTTGGTACTTTTTTTTTTTTAAAGATTTCGTTTATTTATTTCTGATAGAGCAAGAGCAAGCGAGACTGAGAGCAAGGGCGAGAAAGCACAAGCAAGGCGAGTGATAGAGGGAGAGGAAGAAGCAGGCTCTCCACTGAGCCATGAGCCCGATGCGGGGCTGGATCTCAGGACCCTGGGATCGTGACCAGCCGAAGGCAGACACTTAACCTACTGAGCCACCCAGGCACCCCTCTTTTTGATACATTTGAATTCACATTTGCTGTGCTCCAAAATGACATGATTCTTCTTTTTTTTCTCCCACATCTCCATGCTTCACCATTTAAAGACATTGAGCATCACAACCATATTAAGCAGGTGGATTGTCTATTCTGTGCAGTTAGGGACCATGTCTGTTTTGTTCAGTGCTGTAGGCCAAGGTCAGACCACCCATCTGACCTGAGGAGATGCTCTGTAAATGTTTGTTAAATGGCGTGGGAATCAAGCACCTGGGCCTGTCTGCTAAGTGCATATTAAATCTGTTGATCTGGGCAGCCCCTCAGCACCCTTCCCCCACTTACTCCTGCCACCTCAGCTTTTGGCACTCATGGTCTGAGATCCATGATGGCTCACCAACGTGGTTGCAGAGGACATCCAACTGAATCAAAATAAATATGGTCCATAAATGCCTCAGTTACTTCCCTGGGACTTCGTTGCTTCTACTTAGAGGTTTCTAAGTTAGGCCGGTCGTAGAGGAGCTGTAAAAAGAAAGTTACTTTTTTCAGCACACTTGTTCTGATTGCTTTCTCTTCTGTTTTAAGTCCTCTAAAGAAGAGAGGTAGGAGACTTCTTTCTTTTTTGCACCTCAGTGAGATTTTTTTTTAAAGATTTTATGTATTTATTTGACATGCACAGAGAGATCACAAGTAGGCAGAGAGGCAGACAGAGAGAGAGGGGGAAGCAGGCTCCCTACGAGCAGAGAGCCCGATGTGGGACTCAATCCTAGGACCCCGGGATCGTGACCTGAGCTGAAGGCAGAGGCTTAACCCACTGAGCCACCCAGGTGCCCCTCAGTGAGATTTCTCAGTGGTAGCAAAGCTGCCTTGGGAGAAAGGCAAATGAGAGGTTGTGGATTTGGTGAGCTGCTTGATCTACCATTCCCTGAAGATGCAACTTGGCCAGTTTTGCTTCCCGGAGTCTGTGGTCCCTATCTCTCCGTGAGAGCGTTGTTTATGCCTTTGGGGTAGGGAGTAAGTAAGAGCCTGTGTGTACTCCAGAGTGGTCTCTAAGAATATGCAAGGTCTGGGAACTCTGTTTGACCCTGTTTTGGCAACCCTAGTAGAACAGATTGAATCAGGGAGTTCCCAGAACCCTTTGGCAGTCCTCATGGTCTGATGGACCTCCACACTGGGGAAGGTATATTTCTTTTGAAAGTCTTTGAGTAACCTGTCTTGAGGAAATGGGGCATACTCTTCCTACTCACTTTCTCCTGCAGTTGATACCCTTTCTTGCAAAGAAACCGGGTCTCCTATGCTAGCTTCCTCCTCTAGGGGTCTCCACTGTTCATTAACTGTGACTTAAGATGCCCTGCGTCTCAAGCAAAAAAACACAAAAAACAAACAAGTACCCTCACCAAAGCCAAGCAAGGATAACTTCTGGGTCTTAACTCCATTTTGCATTAGATTCTGAGTCCTTGTTCTGTCATTCCCACTCTTCTTGGATCAGGGCACCACAGTGTCCCCAGTAGTAAACACCCACAGGGGAGAAATGCTTGTGGTCTGAGCAAGGACAAGAAGAGATGGGAAGGAGAGCCATTGTGTTGTTCTGGTTTAACTTAATGAACTTGGTTATTTTTCAGAGCCAACATATCAACAGTGCTGATAGGTCCTAGATTTTCACAGGTGTCAGCCCGTCTGGCATCTTACACTAATGCCTCCTCTCAGATAGCTCCCTTCTTACTGTTGTTACCTCTTTGTGTTGGCAGAGTGGGGAAAGGACTCAGTTCATAGTGTGGGGGGATGTTCCCGTTCCCCGACTGAATCCAGGGCCAGGGGCCACGTGCAGCCGCTGATGGGAGGGGAAGGCGCAGGAGGGGGCTGGTGCACACACCCTTCTGAGGGCAGAATTGGGCAACTTGGGGCCTTATTCTTTAGCTGAGCTTCGGTAACCTTTGTTTCTCCAAGATTGTCCTCCTAAGTAGGTGAGTGAGGGAGGGAGGGAGTTGGTGGGAGCCGGCATTGAGCTGAGGCTCTTCTGAGTGGGAGAGCTAGGCTGGCCCCGGTGATGGGGATGAGGAAGAGCCAGGCTCTGTGAGGAGTAGTCGGTTCCCCACACCCGCCCCCCCATGGCGCCATGTTGGGCTGCTGCTCATGAGAAACCGTGCTTCCCTGCTGATTCTGCACAGAGGTCACCAGTAGGGTTTTTTCCTGAGTGCGATTATTTCCTCAATTAGGTGACTCTGATCTTGTTCTGACGAGTTAATTCATTAATTTTTTGGCTTCATTTTCTTTTTCTTTTTTTTAAGATTTTGTTCATTTATTTGACAGACAGAGATCACAAGTAGGCAGAGAGGCAGGTAGAGAGAGAGGAAGGGAAGCAGGCTCCCCACTGAGCAAAGAGCCCGATGGACCTTGGGATCATGACCTGAGCCGAAGGCAGAGGCTTTAACCCACTGAGCCACCCAGGCGCCCCTGGCTTCATTTTCTCTTTAATGGTGGGGCTGGTACAGTCACAGACTTGAAGGGTTCTGTTCTCCTTCAGCGGGAACTCATTATCCAGCCACCCTGGAAGCGCTCTCTACTCTGGTGCCAGGGCGGTTGAGGGCAGCTGCTTTCTTCCCCTGATTTTCCTTTGCAGCCGGTGCCTCACAGGTCAAATGGAATAAAAAAAATGCTAATTGCCTCGCCACCAGTCATGATGGGGATGTGCGGATATGGGACAAGCGGGTGAGTAATCTCTTCCCTCCCACCCCAGTTGGTCCTTAGTCCCTCTCTGGGGGTGTGAGGACAGCGCTGTGAGTAGCAGGACTCATATGGGGCAGGGCGCCCCATGCACTGCGGCAAATTGCCATTTTAAGATCATAGTCTTGGAAGACATTTGCTTCCTGATCAAAACTGCTGTTGAAGGAAGATAGAGAGTATTAGGATCAGTGGTTAAGAAAATGAACTGGGCCTGCTAAGTTAGAGCCCCATTTTGCTGCCTCCTAATTACGATATCAGCTGAGCCACTACACTTCTCCAAGCCTCAGTTACCTGATCTTCAAAATGAAGATACTGATAGTGTGTCACTGAGGAGGTCAAGCCCGGGGACCAGACACTATTCTAGAAGGCCAGCCTGCTCCAGATTGCAGAGTGCAAACTGGTTGTTCTAGGACATATTCTACCCTGGGTGTTTCTGGCGGAAATCACCAAGGCGAGGTACTTAGAATGCTCAAATCCTCCCTTAGACATCCAGCTGTCCCCTCAGCCTCACAGAAGCTCGCAGGGCATATATTCTCCCACAACCCGTGTAGCACAACCCGTGTAACTGATGCGCACGGGAGAGGGGCAGGCTCCTGGGTGGCTGCCACCATGGAGAGTCTATTGAGAGTTTGGTTTGTTGTCATCAGTGAGGACAGAGATGCGGGAAAACGCTCCCCTGTGTCCGACTCCCAGATGATGGGGTTGTAACGCGTGGGGCAGTTGACTTTGTAAGATGTGGGTGTCATGCCGCTTCCTGCTTTCCGACAGTGGAGGCTAGAGCTCCTCAGCTTCTGTGGGAAGCAGCCACTTGTAGTTCTCCCGAAACTGTCAGCTGGGATGCGGTCTCGTCCCAGCACGGCTTCTGGCAGCCCCGTCCCTTCCTTTGTGGCAGGAAGTTGGTCAGACAGTCGGGCAGAGAAGAAGGAAGTGAAGCAGATAGGGGGTCGGGTGAAGTGGGTGCTACAGCTTGCTAGGGAAGCTTTTTCTTCCCTCTGCCTTCCGTGGCTCTTGGGTGAGAAGGTGATTTTGTACATAAGGGTTGGACGGGTACATCTTCTACGTATTAGTTTTTGTCTCTGTCCCTTAGTGCAGCCTTGTAATAGCCATTCTCCCCTCTCTTGATTTCCTAAAGTGGTGATTGGTTTTGTTCCTTTCATCACTAGTATAGCGTTTAAATAGGTAGGTAAATGGTTTAAATAAAGCATTTGGTTAGTTTGTAGTGCATACAGACTTGCTTTAGACTGTTTTCAGGCCATCAGCAATATAAACCATTTGGTAGTTCGCCATTAATCCCTGTCAGTACTTGTCTTCTGAACTAGTGTTGAAAAACTAGTAGTGTTCCTTATCTTGCAGAAGGAGACGGCCAGACTGTTCCTGTCTAGGCTTCCAGTCAGTCCACTGAGAATCCTGACTTCCCTCAGCAATTTTTTCTGTTTTGTTTAAAGGATTTTAACTCCCCCCCCGCCACCCATAATTAATACTTGGGACTTTTGCTCAGATGGGTTGTAAAACTCGTAGGTCATATTTTTACTTCTCTGGCACTTTCCAGTATCAAAGTAGCATTCTTGGCACCAAGCGCAGTATCAGCGGCAATGTTGGATTTCATTCAAACACCCCAAAGATGAATAGTAGTAACATTTACTACATGTTTATTATGCACAGGCATTGTCCTAAGAACTCGCTTTATAACTAGCCTTTAAAGTAAGTATATCTTTATCCCCATTCTACAGATGAGCAAACTGAGGCCTTTGTTGTTGGGATTTGAACTTAGGGAGGCTGGCTCTGAAAACTGTTCTTAACCTCAGAGGCCAGCGCTGATTATAGAAGTAATACATGCTCTTTGTAGAAACTGTAGAAGAGAAAAAAAAAAAAAAACATTCATAGGCCCATTCCCCAGAGACAAATGCCAACATTTTGGTGTTTTCTTGTGTTTTTTAAAAAACATGGTTTATCCTGTTACATACATGGTCATATTTTTCCATTTAATAGCATTTTCCCTGTCCTATAATCCCTGTGTCTAACATTTAGTGGCTCTGCCATACTATGTTGGATAGCTGTACTGTAGTTGATCTAAAATTTAATTATTCTCCATGTACTATTTGTGTTGCTTCTAGTTTTCTGGTATTCCCAGTATCACCAAGATGAACATCTTTAGTTACCTAAAGCTTTTTGTGAAATTGGAATATTCTCCTACAAAAGGAAAATCTTAAGTTGCTTGGTAAAAATTGTCGAAGGTTTTTGCCGAAAGGTTGTACTATTTTGTATAAACACCAGCAGTGACAAATGGAGCTTTGCCAGCATCAAGTATTATTTACGAGTATTTTCTAATTTGATAGCTTAATAAAATCTGACTTTAATATATATTTCTGAGGTTTCCTCCCGAGTTTGCTTATTTTATATAAGCTTATTAATCATGAATAGTTATCTTTTGTGATGTGTGTTCATTCTCTTTGGGGGGGTCTTGGTGCGCGATTACTTTAAGATTGGTGGTTTTCCCTCCGGTCTCGAGGTCAGGTCTGTCTGAACATCGCAGCCCCTCTCCTTGGGTGATAGTGAGGAAAGGGAGCAGGGATTGCAGACTCCACTACTCAGCGGAAGAGCTCCCACTACCCGGTATCCTTCACTAAAGCCATGCCTGGGGCTGGAGCGGAAAGAAATGAGGTTCACAGGCCCGTATACAGAGCATGCGTGGAGGAGGGTTGGAGAAGTCTTTCTCTGTTTTGTTTGTTTTAAACAAAACAAAGTGGAGTTCCTTAAGGATAGAGACAGTATCTGCTAGTGTTTCTGTGTCCCCACCCAGCCCCCAGCAGACTGTTCCATGGTAGACACTCAGGGAGCTCTTTATAAATTGACAACACTCAGTGCCGATCCTGTCGTAGAAACCCAGCACAGCGGTGGAGTACCTCGCAGCGCACCTCTCCAAGATCCATGGCCTGGACTGGCACCCAGACATTGAGCACATTCTTGCTACCTCCAGTCAGGACAACTCTGTCAAGGTGAGTGACCCCCCGTGACAGCTGGGGAGGCTGCGTGTGGGAAGCATTAGATTTTGAAGAGGCACCTGGTTTGGAAGGAAAGCTACGCCAAGCACAGTGTGTGTGCCGTAGGGGTTCTGGGCAGCTAAGCCTGGTCGTGTGGGCCAGTAGGAATGAAGAGTAACATATCTCTGATAGGGTTCCCGGGATCGCTCAGCAGGGAGCCTGCTTCCCCCTTTCTCTCTGCCTGCCTCTCTGCCTACTTGTGATCTCTCTCTGTCAAATAAAGAAATAAAATCTTAAAAAAAAAAAAAAGTTGGGGACAGAGTTGACAGAGAGTGAGTCTCTCTCACTTACAGGAAATGCTCCAAGGTTTATGTGTTTCTGTAACCCTATTATTTTTGGTTTATCTCAGAGTGCAGCATTTCTTGTTTGTTTTTCCTGTCCCAACTGATGTGTTTAGAAGGATGCCGGGTACAGGGCCGGCCTCATTCCACAGGCCCTCCTTGTGGTCAGATCCCTGTCTGGAAGGACAGAGATTTGACCACACAAGTTGGCTTAGCAATTTTCTGATTCAGCATCATTAACGTAATGCTTTGTTTACATGGGCACACAGACAATGTCATTTTTTGGTATGGTGAGCAAAACTAGAACCGTAACACTGAGGCCTGAAAAGTTAACTTCTGTCTTGAGGTTTGTAAATCCCTTAAGGTTGTCATTTACTTTTATGTGCTGGAATGGGTTTTTTTTGTTTGTTTAGTTTGGGCTTGGGTTTTTGGCACCTTGTCACCCAAGTTCAGAACCCAGAAACCATCTAGTTCCCCTCCTTCTCTTTCCTCAAGTTTGTCCTGTTCAGCGACATCTTTACTACCTGTAGGCTGGGTTCCATGGGTATTGAAGCAGGCAACAGGTCAGTTTCCACATGTGAGACTCAGTCCTTGTTCCTTACTTGTAGGCTGAGCTTAGGAATTAAATGAGACTTTTGACATGGTATTTAATTTATTCCACTATATCCTGGTGGAAGGAAGGTGTTTCTATTGAGTGTATATAAATAGCATAATTGTAATTGAAGCCATATTAGAGGTACTTGCATAATATTCAACCATATTTTATAGTAATTTTCATGTTAGAATCAATATGTCATTTTTTCCCACATCATTGTTTTCTTAAGTTTACCTGACGAGAGATTAGCTTATTATTTGTAGAATACAGTTTTTTAAAAGATTTTATTTATTTATTTGACAGACAGAGGTTACAAGTAGGCAGAGAGGCAGGCAGAGAGAGAGGGGGGAGCAGACTCCCTGCTGATCAGAGAGCCCGATGCAGGGCTTGATCCCAGGACCCTGGGATCATGACCTGACCTGAAGGGAGAAGCTTTAACCCACTGAGCCACCCAGGTGCCCCATTTTTATTATATTTTTGTTTTCTGAATTGAGGAGGTACGCTGGAACAAGATACCAATGAATGTTTCACCTGAGTTTGTAAATTGTTAAACTGTGAAACTGTTGAATTGAGGTTAGAGCTAGATCAAGAAGAAAGGAAAGGATATCTGCTATTAAAAATAGAACATTAACCACAATGAGATGACTTCATACCAGTTTAATGATTGTTTTTGTCCCTGATCTTGGGCTAAGCAGTCAAATTTACGATATTGCCTTCTTCTAGATGAGCAGCCCTGGAAATCCAGACACAGATCCTTGGTCCATCCTGACAAATCTGTGTCTGCCTCTGGGTCAGGGTCAGCCTTACTGAGAGTCCTGTACCCATGAGGCTGTTCAGAAACCTGGTTTTTCTTGCCTGAGGCTCTTCTGATATTTCTTCAGAAGCCTTCCTTTCTGATCTGTAACTTGTAGCAAGGGCCTCTTGGCAAGTAAGAGAAAAGTAGAAATCACCTATAGCGAGAGGACGGCATGGCTGTTCTGGTACTTAGACTAACCAGTCTGTCAGATTAAATAGACTGAAGCCATTCACATGCAGCACATCATCATTTCGTAAGACTGACAGTGGTTCCCTTGAGAGTAAGATCATGTTATGAAATGAATGAGGACTCGGTTCAATCCCCAGGGCCCTTTAACTTGTTCCATAATTATACGTTGTTATTACATGTTATAATACTCACTAGTCAAGCATATTTAAATCTGGAAACAAATCTTTTTTTTTTTTTTTAAGATTTTATTTATTTATTTGAAAGAGAGATCACAAGTAGGCAGAGCTGCAGGCAGAGAGAGGGGGGAAGCAGGCTCCCTGCTGAGCTTAGAGCCCAATGTGGGGCTCGATCCCAGGACCCTGAGATCATGACCTGAGCCAAAGGCAGAGGCTTAACCCACTGAGCCACCCAGGCACCCCCATCACTATAGTTTTGTCATTTTGAGAAGGTCATTTAAATGGAATGATTCAGTATGTAACTATCTTAGTTGGCTTCTTCTATTCAGGATAGCACTTTCAAGATTCATCCAAGGTATTTTAAGAACTGATCATATACTTTTAGTTGGCGAGTGGGAATCCACTGTGTGGACATACTGCAGTTGATCATCTTTTTGCCCCGCTGAAGAACATTGACTGGGCTGTCGGCAGTTTTTGATGATTGTGAATAGAGCTGCTATAAACATTCATGGATAGATTTTCCTGCGAATGGAACTTTTCACTTTTCCAGGACAAATAGTTAGGAGTTGGGATCAATGGCATATGGGTCAATGGGGCAATGGCATATGTGTGTTTAACTTTTTAAGAAACTGTCAAACTGTCATCTGTTTTTTTTTTTAAAGATTTTTATTTATTTATTTGACAGACAGAGATCACAAGCAGGCAAAGAGGCAGGCAGAGAGAGGAGGGGAAGCAGGCTCCCTGCTGAGCAGAGAGCCCGATGCAGGGCTCGATCCCAGGACCCTGGGATCATGACCTGAGCTGAAGGCAGAGGCTTTAACCCACTGAGCCACCCAGGTGCCCCTGTCATCTATTTTTGAAAATAATTTCTTAATACTGGAATAGCGCAGAGTTGCCGTCTTGGTCCTCCTGCCTTTGGTGCTCTATGGTGTCCTGCTTCATGACCGAGGCTCAGGCTCCAAGTGTAGTTGTGTCCCTTCATTGAAAGCACAGGCGTCCCTAAGGCGGAGTGTGTCTGGCTCACCTCTGGCATTCCGCAGTCTCGAGTTCCGCAGGGTTAGTGGCAGGTGACAGTGTATGTGAGTGCATCGGTGTCCAAACAGCCACCTCTTCCCTGTGGGACCTTGGGCAAGTTAGATTATTTCATCATTTAGCTTCCACATTTGAGAAAGGACTGAATGACCCCCTTAATTTGATTGTCGCAAAGATTCAATGGTGGATAACAAAACCTAAAGCTCTCAGCTCAGTCTGGAATGCAGTAAGTAGTCAGCACATTGCCTGTCGTTAGTTCTTACTTTGCCCTGCATGGTGTAAGAGTGACACAGGGGGAAAGCTTGTCACTCTGACCTTTCACCTCTGGGCCTGTTTAATAGGCAGGCTGAAGCTGATCGGCCCCCAGGGCTCATCCTGGTGATGTTGGGAAATTCTCCTGTAATGTTGATATATGGGAAAGGTTTGTGTGTCTGCCCCGCTCCCCTCGCTGGCGGCACTGCCAGGAACACACCGAGGACCGAAAGTGGAGGGACCGCAGGCTGCGCTTATTTCAATTGTTGGGTTTTTTAATGGCATTTATTTAACAAATTACCCTGTTTTCTTTCTTTTAGTTCTGGGATTACCGCCAGCCTCGGAAATACCTCAGTATTCTCCCTTGCCAGGTGCCTGTCTGGAAGGCCAGATACACTGTGAGTGGGACACCCCACCTCCTGCTGGGGAGCTTCCCTTTAGTGTCCAGACATGGGGGCCAAGGACCCTTTTCTCTCATTTTCTTTGTGAGGCAGTTTCTCTTTCTGTCTTGGCTGAGGGGTGGAACAAAGGTGGTAATGACGGCATAAAAGCTGGTATGTATTTAAAAACTTGTCCTTGAGATGTTGGGGAAGAACCTGTGCAAGAGTTGTTGACTGTAGACTGGGAGGCCGGGCCACATGAAGGTGGTCACTACAGGCAGGGAAAGAGGAGGAAGCAGGGCCAGAGGGTTTGGGGCTTACAGTCAGTGGACCATGGTAGAAAGAAATCTGGCTTTAGATTCAGAAGACCTGGGTTTTGGGTCCATTGGTGCCTTTTAATTTTTCCCAACATTTATTGAGATGTAATTGCCGTGTAGCATTGTGTAAGTTCAAGGTATACCCCAATGGATTTGATATAGCAAGATTATTAGTACCCCGGGGTTGGCTAATACCTCTGTCACATCACATAATTGCCATTTCTTTTTTGTATTGAGAACATTTAACATCTACTCTCTTAGCAATTTCCAAGAATATAATACAGTATTATTAATAATCATCCTCAGGCTGTGTATTCGATCCCCTGAACTCGCTCATCTTCGAACTGGAAGTTTGACCAACATCTCCCCATTTCCTCCACCTATCAGCCCTTGGTAACCACCATTCTACTCTCCTTTCCTCCGAGTTCAGCTTTTTTAGATTCCATATGTAACTGATGTCACACAGTATTTGTCTCTCTCTGACTTATTTCACTCAGCATAATGCCATCGACCCTACCCATGTTGTGGTACATGATGGGATTTCTTTCTTTCTCGTGGCTGAATGATATTCTGTTGTGTGTGTGTGTATAGATAGGTAGATTAAAAACACATCTTCTTTATTCATCCATTTTTTTTTTTTAAGATTTTATTTATTTATTTGACAGACAGATCACACAAGTAGGCAGAGAGGCAGGCAGAGAGGGGAGGGGAGAAGCAGGCTCCCTGCCGATCAAGGAGCCCGATGTGGGACTCGATCCCAGGACCCTGGGATCATGACCTGAGCCGAAGGCAGCGGCTTAACCCACTGAGCCACCCAGGCGTCCCTCATCCATTTTTTAAAAAGATTTTATTTATTTATTTGACGGAGAGAAATAGCGAGAGAGGGAACACAAGCAGGGGGAGTGGGAGAAGGAGAAGCAGGCTTCCCGCTGAGCAGAGAGCCTGACTTGGGGCTCAATCCTAGGACTCTGGGATCATGACCTGAGCTGAAGGCAGATGCTTAATGACTGAGCCACCCAGGCACCCCTTTATTCATCCATTGATGGACACTTAGATCACTTAGATTGTTTCTCTATTTGCAATGAGCCATTTAATATTTGTGTGGCCTTGGGCAAGCTGCTGGATGCTTTTGAGCGATAGTTTCTTTGTCTGTAGCATCTGAATAATAATTTTTACCAGGCCTTCCTTTTTTATTATTGTGATAAAATTTACCATTTAAAAGTATGCAATTCAGTGGCATTTAGCACATGTACAATATGCCTTTCCTTTTGAGAAATGGTATGTGAAAATGCTTTATAAACCACAAAATGCTATAGAATAAAGCTATTTGTCTTTTAGCAGTTTTCCCATTGCCACATTGATAGCTTCTGATCAGAGATAATACATTTTCTTCATTGTCAACTTGAAAGGGAGCGCGCAGAGCTGAATAAAGCTGCCTTTATGCGTTAGGCTGTCACTCTGACGCGCTGTGGAACATAGAAGATAATTTAGGTATTAAGTGGCTTTTGCATCTGGGAGCGCTTGTCAAGAAACCAGACATTGTTCTTATGAATTGAAATAGTTCTCTGGATTAATATGTTTACTTTAAAAAATAAACAGAGAAGTCCAGGAGTACTGCCAGGAGGGACAGTGAAGATAAATGTGCTTTTAGGTGACCATAGTTTATTCCTTCAAGAACAGAGTCTGATTATCTACCCCGTGGGCCCCTTTGCTACCTAGCGGGTGAGGTGTCGATAGGTAAAGCGTGCCAGTCCTGAGATTGGAGGGTTTCCCTCTGAATAGCTGTGGTTTTGGGGGGGCCGTGGGAAGGTGATGCTTCGTGTGGCTGCCGTGCTGCTGGTGCGTTTCCACATGGCAAGAATCCCGCCCGCTGTTCTGGGGTTTTCCCCAGCGTGTCTTGCATCCTCATTCTGGATGTGAAACAGTGTGTTCTCGTGTGCAGCAGTCAGAGCCGTTCGCTTATTTTAGAATCTCAAGTTCTCCAAGTATTTGGCTTAGCTTTATTTTTTTACTCGCTGTGGTTCCTTCCGTGCACAGGAAAAAGTAGAATAAATGCAAAAGAAAAGTAGAAGGATGGTGAACTTACGGTATTTGGAAAACATTTCCCCCAGATGGGTTGGGGCCTTCCATCATCTCATTTATGTCCGTTAGGAAAGCATTCCAGCCTTGGTAATTCAAGGTTCAGCTGACTCCCCCTAGAATAATCACCTGCTTTTCCCTTTCCTGCCGTAGCCTTTCAGCAATGGATTGGTGACTGTGATGGTCCCCCAGCTGCGGAGGGAAAACAGTCTTCTCTTGTGGAACGTCTTTGACTTGAACACCCCGGTCCATACCTTTGTGGGGCATGATGACGTGGTGCTGGAGTTCCAGTGGAGGAAGCAGAAGGAGGGTGAGTGGGAGCCCGATTTCCTTCTGAGCCCTGTTCTACAGCAGCTCCAGTGGGGTTGGCCGGGTGGGCCAGTGTGGAGGACGAAGATCCCTCAGCACTGGGCTTGAGGAATGGAGGGGTCAGGGGGACTGACTGCCACCATTCACTGCAGATGAGAAAAGGGGTGTGTGCCTGTGGCTTCTGTCCCAAGCTAGTGCCCCTTCTCATAGGTTCAGTGCCATCTCTCACCTGCATGGAGGAGATCTGTAAGAGATGGATAGACTTGCTGTTGGATCATCTCTAGGGCTGAAAAACTCTGGGGTCACAATCCTCAGAAGTCTGGCGTTCGCTCCTTGCCACTCTGGGGAGGAAGGAGACCTGAGGTCGCCATCAGCACCGCCCACCACGTGTTCCTAGTTCCCTTCACAACACATAGTGGTGTTTTATTGCTTTGATCATGAGACTTTGATCTCATGAGATCAGTTTATTGCTTTGATCATGAGACTTGAACAGAGGGATGCCGTCTCTTCTGGGTTGAAGCATTAGTAGCCATTGTACAGTTACACGCTGTCTTTGCTGCGGCCACCACAGCTGGCAGAACTCCAGCTGGAGCTGCGCCCATGAGCAAGCTGTCCTTGCTTTAAGCCCCTGAGATTTGGGCATTGTTCGTTATTGCAGCTTCGTCTAGCCAGCCCTGACCAATGCAAGGTCAAGTGTAATGGAGTCAGAAGCCCTTGGCCTTCACTTCCCCACCAGCTCACCATGCAAACTTAGTAGCAGCTTCTCTTTTCCTGAGATCTTATTGTCACGATATCTAAAGGTTTTAGGGAATAGAAGCATATTTCTGGGTCTTTCTGTATTAAAGAAGGAAAGCCAGGTAGTGGAGTGGTATGACCTGTCCAGAGTCCCAGGAAAGGTCTCGGGTAGACCTGGGATTAGAGCGCTCATCTTATCCCGGCTTCTTTGTGACCTTCATGAGCCTCTCTTCCAGGATAATTTTTGAGGGGACTCTTCTGGTCATCCTCTTAATTTTCTCATATTTATTTCCCGATTATCCCTGCTTTTAGAAACATGAGGCTGCTTGGTCTTTATCCCATCGATTTGCATGCCTGACTTTGGCTTTCATCTTCATCTCTTGCATTTTGCCATAGTAAACAGATGATGTCGTTTCTCATGGTCTGGCAGGGAGAGGTTGGCCTGTAGTTTTTGGCTTGAAATGAAAAGTTTTTAGCAACTCGCTTTCAGTTATCTGTCATCTGTAAGCTGGCAAGGTGAATTGTGTAAATTGAGACTATCTAGTCAGTAGTGAGATTCTGAGTGCAAGTTACAGGTATTTCTTCAAAATCCTTTTTCTTGAAAAGTATATCATCTGTCTGGAAAGTTGCGTAAAACCTGTACACTCTTACAAATTTGGAAGAGAGAATCTGTGTAACTACCACCATGGTCTAGAAAGCGAACATTGCTCGAGCCTCGGACCACAGTCCCATCCCTTCCTCAGAAGGAAACGCTGTCTTTATGAGAGTGATCGCTGTTCTTATTTTTATTGTTTACCACCCGTTTATGCCAGCCCCTGAGATGGCTTCGGCTCACTTGTTGGACCTTTCATAAATGTAATCCCCCCGCACGTTTCTTGTATTTTACTTCTTTTTCAACCATTGCTGCTCCGTTTTATTTTACTGCCATGTCTTCTTAGTTTTTCCTGGGTTATCTCAAGCTTTGACTTGGGTTTTCACTGTGGTGCAGGAGCTCCTAGAGAGCTAGCAGGAGAAGCGGGGTGTCCTGGTCAAGGGGCGAGGGTGCTTCACGAAGGAGGTGCCCACAGTCACTGGTTTCAGATGTTGCCGAAGGATCAACATGTAGAATAAGAGAAAAGCCCTTAACTGTACAGATAGGAAGCGATGCGATCTTTAGGAGACGAGTTCCAGAAGCAGACTGAAGATAGAAGCTGGATTGTGAGGCAGCGAGGACAGAGGCAGCAGGAACTGGTTTTGTGATTGAAGTTCCCTTCACAGGCAAGGAGCAGACCAAGTTGATCTTAGAGCCACTGCCCTCTTCCTCTGAGGGTGAGGAGAGGGTGCAAGAGACTGGGTTTGTGGGAAAGCTAGGGCCTTGTGAGAGTGAGAGGGAATGGGGTCGGGATTAGAACAGAATTAGGGCTAACTTTTCTTCACAGTCAGGGACACGAAAAGAAGCCAGATGTGGAGGCAGACGATCGCTGACACAAACCCGAGTCTGCATGGGGTCGGTCGGGGGACTCCTGGCAGGGAGCTGTTCAGAAGACTTGTGTCCTGTTAGGCACACACAAGGATACGGTAACACACTGAGGGAACGAAGGGCCACTTGGCGGCAGTGACACAGAGAAGGAACTTCTGTCACTCACCTACCCTTTTAGCTTGGACCCATCATGTTCTCTGTGGCCTCCATTCTCCCACCTGTAAAATGAAGGAATTGGATGAAATTCAATTCTAACCTCTTCTAAATTCTTTGCTCTCTAAGGATGGCCATAAAGGAGATTCTAGATATGACCTAATTACTCCGAAGTGCCCTGATCTTTTTCATAAAGCTCCCTAAACGATTTTGGAATAATTTCCCTCTGACCAGATGTGACATGTGAAAATATAACTCAGTCAGTTAAGAACACTCAAGATCGATTATCCATTTCATAAAGAGGTGCTTCTCTTTACCAAAGAATTCTGTTCAGTGGTAAGGTGCCATTATGCATTTAAAGCAGTTCATTTCACAAAAATCATATTCACGCTCAGCTCCTCTGGAGCATATAAAAGGAGGAACATTTGTGGAGGCGAAAGTTCAATGTGACGTTAAATCCCAGCGTCCCTCTTCACCTGCTGGGCTGCCAGATATCATTTGACTTCATTTATGTTTCTGCTCAAATGTGACTTCCTCAGGGAGGCCTGTCTAAAAATAGCTTCGCCATCAGTTCTCTTATCCTGGTTTTTGTCCCCCCCCCCCTTTTTTTTTAAAATAACACTATCCCCACCACACATTTTATTATGTATTTATCCATTCATCTCTTGCCACCGCCGGATTGTGAGATCTGTAAAGACAGACACTGTGGTGGTCGTGCTTGTCCTAGTACCTGGGGCAGTGCCGGGCATCTACAAGAAGGTCAGCAAGTCTTTGTTGACTGGATGGGTGAAGGAGTCTCACCCCATTGCAACCTGTAGCAAAAGTGATGTCGAATTAGAAAAAAAAAAAAAAAAATCCAGTTCTTATTTGGTGATTTCTAGGGTCCAAGGACTACCAGCTGGTTACGTGGTCACGGGATCAGACCTTGAGGATGTGGCGGGTGGATTCCCAGATGCAGAGGGTACGTATTCAGTGCTGTCATGGAGGAGTGCGCCTGGGTGCGCTAGCAACTTGCAGAAAGTGCAGGCCTGAGTACTTGGAGTCAGAGGATGCGTGAGAGACATTCACTAACACTTGCTGTTGGCCGAGTGACATGTGGCGGCCACACTGAGGCTTTCAGAGCTTCAAGAGCCAACTCCAGCGTTGGGCACTTTTAAGCGTCAAGAGCCTCTGACTGCCTTTTCTCTGGTCCCGGCATGAGAGTGTGGGCAGCCTACTGAGCAGACGGCCTGTGGGCTTCATTTCTTTCTCTTCTTCTAAGTGAAGTGGGACATGTGACCTTACCTGCAGTGTTCAGAGCCCTTAACGTCCACCCGTGGCCCCTGTCCTGTGAAGCCCTTTTCAATTTTTGCCCCATAAATGATACCTGTTTCTTACGTAAACCACAGTGGTTGGTACCTGGTGTAAACTGCCGTGGCCCTGGCTGTGCTGTGCCTCAACATGGTTTTTCCATTCCGTGGTGACCTGCCTTATAGGCGGGAACTGTGCATCCTCATGTGGCCTCCCGCACGGGGGTACCTGGCTGGCTCAGTTGGTAGAACAGGCAGCTCCTTTTTTTGGTGCCAAAACCTGGGAACGAGAGCATGCAACTCTCTCTCTCTTTTTTTTTTTTAAGATTTTTAAAAATTAGTTAATTAATTAATTAGAGAGATCGGCTGTCTGGGGAAGAGCAGAGAGGGAAAGAGAGGGACAAGCAAACTCCTGGCTGAGTATGGAGCCTGATGTGGGCCTCAGTCCCATGATCCTGAGGTCATGACCTGAGCTGAAACCAAGAGTCGGGCACTTAACGGACTGAGCCACCCAGGTACCCTAGAACACATGCAGCTCTTGATCTCAGGATTGTGAGTTCAAGCCTCACGATGGCTGTAGCGATTACTTAAAAATCAGTCAATCAGTCATTCAGTCTTAAAAAAAAAATCTGTAGCACTGCTCAGTACAAAGTCATTCTTGAGCATTTGGGTCAAATATCCTCACCTTACTGCCTTTCAAATGTATTTTTTCCAGAAAGTACCATTTGTTCATTTTTGGTCTTGGGTTAGCTGAACAACTCCATAAAGGCTTAGAATTTAAAATAATGTTTTCTGAGGCTTGCATGAACTCGGAACAGGATGAAAAATTTCCAAGGTAGCTGAAACTCTCATCTCCTGTGTATTTAACCAGGGAGATTTGGTGGTGGGTAAAGCCTATTTTGACTGTATCAGTTTTGGGCTGACACCTTTAGCCTTTGTGCTTCCCATTTTTAAATCAGAACCCTAACCAGACATGGCTATCATTTCCACTGACTTCTGTAGACCTAGACCTTCTACCCTTTGTTGCAGCTTTGTGCAAATGACATACTAGATGGCGTCGATGAGTTCATTGAGAGCATTTCTCTTCTGCCGGAACCAGAGAAGACCCTGCACGCTCAAGACACAGATCACCAGCACAACTCGAGCCATGGGGAGGAGGAAGGTAATTGGTCAGACGGGTGTTTCAGGTGAGGTGCCCTCTGTGCATCTCAGAGTTACGACACATACCCTAGAACGGCCCTCGGACCCATTTTCAGAGGTGTTTGCCAACAACTGAAGAACCTCTCTCTCCTGTTAGTCTTAAAGGAAGACCCCCCGAGCAGTATCCTGGAAGAGAAGAAATCGGAGCAGCCTGGGCTCCCGCAGACTCTGCAGCAGGAGTTCTCCCTGATCAACGTGCAGATCCGGAATGTCAACGTGGAGGTGCTCACTGGCTTACGACCTCGTTCCCCTGCTGGCCGGTGGCCGTCGGTGGGCGAGGGGACACCTCCAGCTCTCGTTTCGGCCAGCAGAGAGCTTTGCTGCTCCAACAAGTGACTCTCTCTGCTGGCTTTTTTATTTTCTAGGGTTTCTAGAGAAATAGATGTTTTGCAAATGCAAATTATAGTCTCACCGTAGTATTTTCTTGTCAGATGAACCGAGGAATAAACTGATGCTCATGTGTGTTGAAATCCTCCTAGCTGCTCCAACACCTCGTTTTACCACGTGTGAAGTTACTTAGAGCCAGGAAGGCTTAGTGCTTTGGCAAAGGTTACTGGTACAGTTAGTGGCAGAGCTGAGTTTGGAAGCCAGAGCTCCTGACCCCCAGTCCCCCACCCCCCATCCCCAGGTTCTTTGTGCTGTTCTGTACTGTCTTCCCTTAAAGCTGTTCATTTCCTTAATGACTTAGATTCATTGTAAGAAGGTCATCAAACCTCTTTGTTCATTTAACACATGGAAATGTTTACTCTCTTCCTTTTGGGGAGATATTGAAATGCTTTCCTTCAGACAGTTGAGTCTGAGTTTTGAAGCTTGATTTGTTCTTTTTTTGCTTAGATTCGGCTAACAGGTATGGATAGGTGTGTATGCATAATTATCTCCTTTGGCCTTTTGGGGGGCGCAGAGGGACAGAGAATCCCAAGCAGGCTCCATGCCCAGGACGTAATCCAAGGCGGGGCTCCATCTCACACCCCTGAGCTCATGACCTGAGCTGCAGTCAAGAATTGGACGCTTAACTTGTTGAGCCACCCAGGTGCCCCTCCTTTGGCCTTTATTTTTTAATTTTTTAAAGATTTTATTTATTTATTTGACAGACAGATCACAAGTAGGCAGAGAGGCAGGCAGAGAGAGAGGAAGGGAAGCAGGCTCCCCGCTGAGCAGAGAGCCCAATGCAGGGCTCGATCCCAGGACCTTGAAATCATGATCTGGGCCGAAGGCAGAGGCTTAACCCACTGAGCCACCCAGGCGCCCCTCCTTTGGCCTTTAAAACATCTCTGCAATACATGCTTTTATCCCTACTTCACAGAGGGGAAACTGACACTAAGAGATGTAACGACTTGTCTGAAGTCAGCAGCTGTTTGAATCTGTCTCCAGATTTCCCACGTGTGTGCCTTTCTTCGCTCCCCTCCAGCTGCCTTCTCTGGTTGGCAGTGTGAGAAATTAGGAGAGAAAGGATGGGGCGCCTGGGTGGCTCAGTGGGTTAAGCCTCTGCCTTCGGCTGAGGTCAAGATCTCAGGGTCCTGGGATTGAGCCCTGCATTGAGCTCTCTGCTCAGCGGGGAGCCTGCTTCCCTTCCTGTCTCTCTGCCTTCCTCTGCCTACTTGTGATCTCTGTCAAATAAATAAATAAAATCTTTTAAAAAAAGAGAGAGAAAGGATTCTTTGATTAATTGATTATCTGTATCAATTCAGGTCATACCCCTCTGTTGAGAACAGTTGAGAACGGTGTGGATAACCAAGTGATTCTAGTTTAAGAAGGAGGTCTTGATTCCTTTTTCAGGAGTACTTTTTAAAAAGTACTGAGATGTAATTCACGTAACTATGAAGTTTGCCCTTCTAAAGAGTATAATTTGGTGGTTCGTAGTCATAGAGCTCTGTCATTATCACCCCTAATTCCAAAGCATTTTCATCATTTCATCATCCCTAAAAAGTCCTATACCCATTCATGATCACGTCCCATTGCGGGAGCCGCACCCTCCCACCCCTACCCGGGCACCGCTAATCCACTGTCTCCGTGGATTTTCCCAGGAATGCTTTTTAAACTCAGACCGGTATTTCACTTCTTCCTGCTCTCTTCTCTCATCTCAAAATAAATATAACAAGTTTCAGTCTACCTCACAGCTTCAGGCTGAAGCTTTTTTAAGTCACAATACTTTGAACTTATTAAATCAGTGCTAAAATTAAAAATCTGTCTTGAACACGAGTTGTCTCAGTCTTCCAAATTGGTTTGTCTCTGGAAAGTCTCCCTTCACCCTGATCCCGGGAACCTAGAGCTTGCAGTCAGCTTGTTTAAATTTATTTGTGTCCGGAGATGCCCAGTGGTTCCTCTCCTAAGCTGTTGTCCCTTTGTTGCTGCAGATGGACGCGGCAGACAGGAGCTGCACCGTGTCCGTGCACTGCAGCGGCCATCGCGTCAAGATGCTGGTGAAATTCCCCGCGCAGTACCCCAACAATGCTGCCCCTTCCTTCCAGTTTATCAACCCCACAACCATCACTTCCACGATGAAAGCGAAGCTGCTAAAGGTGGGGCTCTCTGTTCACACATTCTCCTTAGTGTTGTAAGAGGAAATGTCTGTTCGTGGGCATCAGTGTCTTAAGTTGTGTGGTCAAGTTGAATGAAATCCCAGTAGATGAGATTTGAAAGTCCATCTGTGCAGATGTGCTTCTCTGTTAACTTCATTGTGTATAGAAAACGTCAGGGCCGGGGTGTTCTCAACCTTTTTGGATCGTGGAGCCCCTTCAAACATTAAATGAAAACAGCGGACCCTTCCCCAGAGAAATTTGTACAGATGCATTATATAATCTTAGAAATATTGCATGTAAATAGTTGTAGTTCTGTCATTGTATATAATCTGCTCATAGATCTCACTAAAGCTCTGCATGAATCCCGGGTTAAGAACCCTGCAGCATATTTTCATTTATCTGGAAACAGTAGGCTAGGTGTATTCTTTTTTTTTTTTTTAAAGATTTTATTTATTTATTTTTTATTTATTTGACAGAGATCACAAGTAGGCAGAGAGGCAGGCAGAGAGAGAGGGGGAAGCAGGCTCCCTGCTGAGCAGAGAGCCTGATGTGGGGCTCGATCCCAGGACCCTGGGACCACGACCTGAGCTGAAGGCAGAGGCTTTAACCCACTGAGCCACCCAGGTGCCCCGGCTAGGTGTATTCTGAAGCTAAAAGATATTTTATAATTGGAAAACAAGGGATGCCTGAGTGGCTCAGTCAGTTAAGTGTCCAACTCTTGATCTCAGCTTAGGTCTTTTTCTCTGTTTTTTTTTTTGTTTTTTTTTAATCCATTCCAGGACGCCTGAGTGGCTCAGTCGGTTAGGCATCTGCCTTCGGCTCAGGTCATGATCCCAGGGTCCTGGGATTGAGCCCCATATTGAGCTTCTTGCTCAGCGGGGAGCCTGCTTCTCCTACCACTTCTCCTTCTGCCTACCACTCCCCCTGCTTGTGCTCTCTCTCTCTCTGACAAATAAATAAATCTTAAAAAAAAAAAAAGAATTCTCAGAACATTAAAATTAAAAAAAATAATAAAAAAAAATCATTTCACGGAAGCACGGGAGGAGGTGGTGCCATGCTCAGGTGAGGCTGGCTAGCTGTCCAGGTGAGGTGTCTGAAGGGATGGCAGTGCCTGAATGGAGGTGGGATAGCCTGGCATCTGGTCCTTGCTCCTGCGGACTCAGAAAGTTGCTTTTCCTGCAGAGCTGATAAGGCAGAATCTCCATTAAAAGTGCCCCACGAGGGGCACCTGAGTTGCTGAGTAGATTAAAGCCTCTGCCTTCAGCTCAGGTCATGATCCCAGGGTCCTGGGATCGAGCCCCGCATCGGGCTCTCTGCTCAGCGGGGAGCCTGCTTCCCCCCCCCCCCGCCCCCGCTTGCCTCTGCCTACTTGTGATCTCTGTCAAATAAATAAATAAAATCTTTAAAAAAAATGCCCCATGAGCTGGGCATGGTACACCTTTTTCAGTTTGAGCAGCATCATGAGTGAAGTAACTGAAATGTCCTGACAAACCAAGATGACCCAAACACTGTTCACCCTTTGCCTAGTTTCTGTCATAGACACTTGACCCATCTTCCTGGAGGGAGATACATAACCCAGAAATTTTTCAAGGGGTGTAAGGCTCTCTCAAATGCTACTTTGATTTTGTTATATAGGTACATTTTGTGCTTGGATTTTTTTTTTGTTTTAAGATTTTTATTTATTTATTTATTTGACAGACAGAGATCATAAGTAGGCAGAGAGGCAGGCAGAGAGAGGAGGAAGCAGGCTCAATGCTGAGCACAGAGCCCGACGCGGGGCTCGATCCCAGGACCTGAGATCATGACCTGAGCCGAAGGCAGAGGCCCTTTAACCCACTGAGCCACCCAGGCGCCCCTGGATTTTTTTTTTTTTTATCCAAGAATAATTAACATGTACTGTTAGATTAGTGTCAGGTATACAATATAGTGACTCAACAATTCTGTACATTACTCAGGGCTCATCACCAGCGTGCTCCTTAATCCCCATTACCTGTCTCACCCATTGTCCCCACCAACCTCCCCTCTGGTAATCATCTGTTTGTTCTCTAGAGTTACGAGTCTGTTTTTTTGTTTGCCTGTACTTGGAATTTGAATATTTCATTGTCTTATTTGCACATACAAAAAACATAGATGTTGCTATTGTTATAAAAATGATAGGATTAAGAGGTATCTTTACAGGTCTAATTCAGTGCCATCCAATAAAAATAGAATGCAGGCTACACGTAATTTAAAATTTTCTAGTAGGCACACTAATAAAAGGAGAAAATTGAAAGCAGGTAAATTAATTTCAGTTACATTTTTAGTTAATCCAATATATACAAAGTATTCTTATCTCAGCCTGTAATCCATATAAAAATTATTGCAAGAGTTTGCATCCTTTTTTTTTGGTACTAAATCTTCAACACTTGGTATGAATTTTACACTTACGGCACATCTCAATTCAGCATGCCTAGCAGCTGATGCTGGCCCTTTCCTTTTTTTTTTTTTAGATTTTATTTATTTGAGAGAGAGAAAACAAGCAGGGAGAGCAGCAGAGGGAGCCTGAAGCTGAGCTTAGTTCCAGGACCCCGAGATCATGACTTGGGCGGACACCAGACGCTTAACTGACTGAGCCACCCAGAGACCCCAGCACATCTCAGTTCAGACTTAACCTCACTTCACATGCTGTGTAGCCCCCTGTGGGTAATGACTTCTGTAGTGTACCCCACAGGCCCAGTTAACACTCCTGTCTTCAGTATGTATGTTGGTTTATGTCTATAGCATGTGCCTTAAAATGTTAGGATTTATGTTTTTAAAGAAGCAAAAAAAAAAAAAAAAAAAAAAGATAACGTTGTGATTTCCACCAAAGTGAAATCTGTTCACCCTGGCTTGTATTGGGTATTACTTCTAGGATCCTGAGATTTTCATGAAGGGCTGAGGGGTTCAGCTGGAAGGAGAGGAAAAGAGTAGAATTCACAGGAAAGATCTGTGTTCTGTCAAGCCGTGCCTGCCCTGGCTAAGGAGAAAGCTTTTCAAATCTGCTCTGTGAGCCTCTAGAGCAGGTGGGATGGAGGATGCCTCATTGGAAGCCTCAGACACAGCCACGCTCCCGTCTCCCTGCATCTTCACGACTTCCCACTGCTTTGAAGAATAAAAGTGAATCAGGAGAAGGAACGTTGCTATTCTTGACTATGTTTCGTGCCTTTTCTAGATCCTGAAAGACACTTCTCTGCAAAAAGTGAAAAGAAACCAGAGTTGTTTGGAGCCCTGCCTGCGCCAGCTCGTCTCCTGCCTGGAGTCTTTTGTGGTGGGATTCTCTTACCAACCTCTCCTTTGATGTTTCGTTTTGTTTCTTCCTCCCCAAACTAATGTATCCGTATTTTGTAAGTCAGCTTTAAGACAGCTTATGGCTTTTAGTCTGTTAATTTTTTTTTTAAGATTTTATTTATTTATTTGACAGACAGAGATCACAAGTAGGCAGAGAGGCAGCAGAGAGAGAGGACGGGAAGCAGGCTCCCTGCTGAGCAGAGAGCCCGACGCGGGGCTCAATCCCAGGACCCTGGAATCATGACCTGAGTGGAAGGCAGAGGCTTTAACCCACTGAGCCACCCAGGTGCCCTAATCTGTTAATTTTTAAATTTCAGAACCAAGAAGACAGCACTTCCAGCAACCCCTTTGCACTCCCAAACTCCGTCACTCCACCCTTACCAACGTTTGCCCGGGTGACCACTGCCTACGGGTCATACCAGGATGCCAATATTCCCTTCCCGAGGACCTCGGGGGCCAGGTTCTGCGGAGCAGGTGGGTCTCTTTTTTGGTTCTCTGATTCTAGATTTTGAGAACAAGAATCCCAGAATGTCCTGTAGTCTATAAAGAAATCTCAGAAAAAATCAGGAAATTGTCATTTGGTTTTGTTTCCTGGCAACTCTGCTATAGTGTTAAGTGGTCTGATGCTGAATTAACTTCTGCAGACATATAAGAATGTTCAACAGAATTACAGTTTTAATTTTTTGCATTCTCAGGAGCATGAATTTGAGTCTTACTCAGATCCCTGATTCTTAACACAGGACGGGTCCCCTAGCAAAGAAATGTAAAGTATCTGGGAAGATTTTTTTCCATGACACACACATCCCGTCCTTCCCGGATCCTAGAGATTTCTGACCCTTGTCCTTGTTATGTATGGCTACAGTCAGGGCTGACCAGGGCTGCCTTAGGATTTCCCACGTGCAGCTCATTGACCTTGATGTGCACATGTGGTGTCTCCTTTGTCAGGGTATCTGGTGTATTTCACAAGGCCAATGACGATGCATCGAGCAGTGTCTCCAACGGAACCTACTCCGAGGTGAGCCTGAGAGATGCAGATGTCAGCTGTGTTCACGGGGCCGTAAGTGGGCAGACATCTGAGATTAGGAGTCTCTCTCTCTCTCTCTCTTTTTTTTTTTTTTTTAAGATTTTTATTTATTTGTCACAGAGAGAAAGTACAAGCAGGAGGAGTGGCAGGTAGATTAGGCAGAGGGAGAAGCAGGCTTCCCACTGAGCAGGAGCCTGATGCGGGACTCAGTCTCAGGACTCCAGGATCATGACCTGAGCTGAAAGCAGATGCCCAACCAACTAAGCCACCCAGGCATCCTGAGTTTAGGAATCTCTTATGATAGGTTTGTGTCCCTCTCTGGTCTCCTGTTGTTTCATTTTTTTCTCTTTTCCCCTATGATCCTCTGCCTTATTTCTTATATTCCGTCAGTGGGATCATATGATAATTGTCTTTCCCTGATTGACTTACTTTGCTTAGCATAGTATCCTCTAGTTCCATCCACATTGTTGCAAATGGCAAGATTTCATTTTGTGATGGCTGCATAATATTCCATTGTAGATATACACTGCATCTTCTTTATCCATTCATCTGTCGATGGACATCTGGGCTCTTTCCATAGTTTGACTGTTGTGGACATTGCTGCTATAAACATTGGCATGCAGGTGCCCCCTTCATATCCCTACATTTGTATCTTTCGGGTAAATAGCCAGTAGCACAGTTGCTGGGTCATAGGGTAGCTCTATGTTCAACTTTTTGAGGAACCTCCATGCTGTTTCCAGAGTGGCTGCACCAGCTTGCGTTCCCACCAACAGTGTAGGAGGGTTCCCCTTTCTCTGTATCCTTGCCAACATCTGTCGTTTCCTAACTTGTTAATTTTAGTCATTCTGACTGGTGTGAGGTGGTATCTCATTGTGGTTTTGATCTGTATTTCCCTGATGGTGAGTGACATTGAGCCCTTTTCCATGTGTCTGTTGGCCATTTGTATGTCTTCTTTGCAAAAATATCTGTTCATGTCTCCTGCCCATTTCTTGATTGGATTATATGTTCTTTGGGTGTTGAGTTTGACAAATTATTTTGGTTTGGGATACTAGCCCTTTATCTGATATGTCATTTGCAAATATCTTCTCCCATTCTGTTGTCTTTTGGTTTTATTGACAGTTTTCTTTGCTGTGCAAAAGCTTTTTATCTTGATGAAGCCTCAATAGTTCATTTTTGCCCCTGCTTCCCTTGCCTTTGGTGGTGTGTCTAGGAAGAAGTTGCTGCGGCTGAGGTCGAAGAGGTTGCTGCCTGTGTTCTCCTCAAGGATTTTGATGGATTCCTGTCTCACATTGAGGCCTTCCATCCATTTTAGTCTGTGTTTTGTGTGTGGTGTAAGGAAATGGTCCAGTTTCATTCTTCTGCATGAGACTGTCCAGTTTTCCCAACACCACTTTTTTTCATTGGACATTCTTTCCTGCTTTGTTGAAGAGGACCATAGAGTTGAGGGTCCATTTCTGGGCTCTCTATTCTGTTCCATTGACCTATGTGTCTGTTTTTGTGACAGTATAATACTGTCTCGATTATAGCTTTGAAATAGATCTTGAGGTCCGGCATTGTGATGCCATCAGCTTTGGTTTTCTTTTTCAGTATTGCTCTGGCTATTTGGGGTCTTTTCTGATTTCATACAAATTTTAGGATGGTTTGTTCCTGCTCTATGAAAAAAGTTGATAGTATTTTGATAGGGATAGCTTTGAATTTATAGATTGCTCTAGGTAGGATGGACATTTTAACAATATTTGTGCTTCTAATCCATGAATATGGAACGTTTTTCCATTCTTTTGTTTTTCCATTTCCTCAATTTCTTTCATGAGTACTTTTCATGAGTACATAGTTTTCTGAGTACAGATCCTTTGCCCCTTCAGTTAGGTTTATTCCTAGGTATCTTAGAGTATTTGGTCCAATTATAAATGGGATTGAGTCCTTAATTTCTCTTTCTTCTGTGTCATTGTTGGTGTATAGAAATGGAACTGATTTCTGCACATCAATTTCATATCCTGCCACTTTGTTGAATTCCTGTATGAGTTCTAGCAGTTTTGGGGTAGAGTCTTGTGTTTTCCACATAAAGTATCATATCATCTGCAAAGAGTAAGAGTTTGACTTCTTCTTTGCCAATTCAGATGTCTTTTATTTCCTTTTGTTGCCTGATTGCTGAGGCTAGAACTTCTAATACTATGTTGAATAGCAGTGGTGAGAGTGGACATCCCTGCCATGGTCTGGCCTTAGGGGAAAGCTTTTAGTTTTTTACCATTGAGAATGATATTTGCTGTGGGTTTTTCATAGATAGCTTTTTGATATTGAGGTATGTACCCTCTGTCCCTACTCTGTGAAGAGTTTTAATCAAGAAAGGATGCTGTACTTTGTCAAATGCTTTTTCTGCATCTACTGAGAGGATCATATCGTTCTTTTCCTTTCTTTTATTAATATATTAATGTAGTGTATCACATTGGTTGATTTGGGGATGTTGAACCAACCTTGCATCCCATGAATAAATCCCACTTGGTCGTGGTGAATAATCCTTTTAATGTACTGTTGGATCCTATCTAATACTATACTTTTTTTGAAAATTTTTTTTTATTTTTAAAGATTTTATTTATTTATTTGATAGAGAGAGACACAGCAAGAACAGGAACACAAGCAGGGGGAGTGGGAGAGGGAAAGCAGGCTTCCCGCCAAGCAGGGAGCCCGATGAAGGGCTCTATCCCAGGACCCTGGGATCATTACCTGAGTTGAAGGCAGATGCTTAGCGATTGAGCCGCCCGGGTGCCCCTAACATTATACTCTTAATGTAGCTTTTTTTTTTAAACTTTTTTTTTAAAGATTTTATTTATTTATTAGAGAAAGAGAGAGCGAGCACAGGCAGACAGAGAGGCAGGCAGAGGCAGAGGGAGAAGCAGGCTCCCCGCCGAGCAAAGAGCCCGATGCGGGACTCGATCCCAGGACGCTGGGATCATGACCTGAGCCGAAGGCAGACGCTCAACCAACTGAGCCACCCAGGCGTCCCTTAATGTAGCTTTTATATAGTAAGTCTTCAGGTCTGTTAGGGTGTGTCCTCCGACTTTATTATTCTTCAGGATTGTGTTGCTTACTCTAAGTCTTTTGTAGTCTTATAAAAATATGAAATGGCTTATTGGTTTCTACAAAAAAAAGCCTACTCATATTTTAGTTTGAAATGTGTTGACTTTGTAGATCAGTTTGGAAAAAATGGATACCTTGACAATAATAATGGAAGCTTCCAATCCACTAACATGGTATATGTCTCTATTGGTTTGGGTTTTCTTTAGTTTCTCAGCAATATTATATATTTTCAATGCACATTTTTTAAATTAAATTTGTTTCTAGGTATTTGATGCTATTGTAAATGAAAATGTTTAAATGTTTATTTCCAAATGTTTGTTTCTAATCTATAAGTAGATTTTTATAGATTGGCCTTCTATTTAAATTCACTTATTTGCTCTACTAATTTGCAGATTTTCTTGAATTGTCTATGTGTTCAGTTGAAGTATTCTCTGCTTTAGCAGACAAAGCGTTTTTCTGTTTTGTAAGTTCATTTTGATCTTTTTTTTTTTTTTTAGTTTTCTTTTTTTTCCCCATTTTACCCATCTTTTCTCTTGGTTTCATCATGTGCTTAAGGGCGACACTACTTGGAAATATGGAAAGACTGTAGCCAGTATGGATAATTCTGCATTTTCAACCACAGGTCTCTGTCAGCCTTGTCTGCTTATCATACTGGCTTGATTGCGCCCATGAAGATCCGCACAGAAGCCCCTGGGAACCTTCGTTTATACAGTGGGAGCCCCACTCGCAGTGAGAAGGAGCAGGTCTCCATCAGCTCCTTCTACTACAAGGAGCGGGTAAGCAGCCCGTCCTGGTCTTTGACTCTTATTCCAACTGGATTCTGGTTCTTTGTCTCCCTGCCTGCTATGCACATCAGCTAAGTTAGTAAGCCCCCTTAGTCTTTAACTTTCAAAATTCGTTTGTTCAAGAAGGACCTTTGCTTTGTTCCTTAACAGTTGATTTTAACTACTGTGAGTTGCGTGTGTGGAGGGGTGGGTTGGTTCTGTTATAATCCGTATTCTTCACTCCCCATTTAACCCTATCCTTATTACCCCCATTTGTTAAGGTGATTCCCATTGTTTCAGGTAGAATAATTAACCTGCAGATCTTCCTTAGTGTTCTGATGCTTGTCAGCAAATTAAGGGATGCTTCTGAAGGCTTGAGATCTCAAGATATTTAGAACATCATAGCGGTGAGAAGTTTTAAAGTTGATCTCTGAGGGGTCTCATGCTTTTACTAAGACTACACCAGAGTGCCCATCTGAATGGATCAGTTTATATGAAAATCACCTGAGCCCATCCTTGTGTTCCTGGGTTCTTCAGGAACTCATCATCCCTAATGTAGCTATTTAGCTGTCAGAAGCCTTTGGTGACGATAATGTAGAGAATGTTGGCAGAGCGTAGGAATGCTAAGAACTCTCTCTGTGTTGTCAGATTGAGAGGCTGGTTTAAACTGGCTTTTAACTGACAATGATGTTTTAAACAGAGCTACCACTGAGTTATTAACCAGCTCAGTCCTTAGGAATTCTTTGTTGCTGTCCCTAACTAATTGGGAAATGATGGATTGACTATAATTGGAATGTGTTTTTTTAAAAGTTGAGTTATTTTAAATAAAAACCCAATTTCCAGCAAGTGTTAGAGGTGCCTGCACTTCGATTGCAGTGTAGTGTCTGGCCTTGGTTCACACTGGTAGGTGGCCACCTCTGACTTGTCGAGTTTTAGAGTTTGTATGCGACTGAAATGGACAGCAGGAGCCGATGCTTGAGGCGGACCAACCTTGGACAAGACCACTCTGTTGAATGAAGACAGTTTTTACTGCCTTTCTATAGTCCGCTTCACCTCTCTGGCAGAATTGTGCTCCTCTGGCTGTCATTGACCTTCTTAGAACACCTATATCTTCCCAAGTCCTTTACATGAAAAATTCTTAGGTTTTCTTCCTCCTAAGCAAGCTAGCAGGCATTTTATTGACAGAACAGTCAAACAGACTCATGGTTGGCTAAATGGAGGAATTTTCTTCAGCATCAGGGCCAGGCTGAGGAGATCTTTTAGCCAAGAGACAGGTCTGAATCCTCCTCTGAGTCATGTCATGTGTTACTCATGCTTGGGTTTGGATTGGGAAAAGAAGTGGACTAGCATTTTGACTCTGACAGTGCAGAAAGGCCAGGCCTAGTCAAAATAACTCCAGTTCCATGATGGGACCTCTCCTAATGCCAAAGCATTTGTACAGCCTTACGTTCATGTTTTTCACGGTCTGCCATAAACACCATAATCGTAAAGAGGGACCACAGGCACATAGATAATTACTTTTTAATCAGACAGGATCTGCTGGGGACAAGGGGAAGGACTGTGATACTTTACTTTGGGATGACTCCCAATATACAGCTTCTCCACAGAAAACAGGCTATTATAGTCCCTTAGGATGACCTAGTACAGTAAGTGATCTTGACGTTGTATTTCAGAGACTGACCATATAAAATAGGGGTAGTCACTTACGGTAATTTTATATGAAACATTTGTATTTCTGTGTGATATACATACAGAAAAGTTCACAAATCATAAGCATATAATTCAGTGAATTAACAGTCACACAGGCCAAGAAACAGAACATCGTAAGAACCCTAGAAGCTCTGGGGGAGGTTAAGCACATCTCAGTGGGTAACATATAGTAATTAGGTGAAATCCTGTGAAATTACTGATACTTGACCGTTTTTAATCTCAAAAAGTTTCATGTGGTTCAACCTCATAAGCAGTTAAATGAGTGAGTCATTTTGTGATGAATCTGAAATAAATTCATCTCTCCTTGAACTTTGTTCATGTCCATCCCATTACATGGGTCAGAAGCTGGGGGCTCGGGGAGTGAGGGAAATGAAACACGGCCATGATATCTTATAGAGACCATCTTCCTTCCTTTTAGAGGTCCATATAGATTTATCCCTCAAGGAGTATTTTTTTATCCTCAGGTATCTAGTTTGACATGTCAAATAATACCACTTTTATTACTTTTGTTCTCAAAATGATTCCAGATTACTACATTTCTTTGTGCTTAAGTCTTTATTTTCAGCCCCCGTTTTCCCCCTACATATTTTTATTCTCTTTCAGATCTCTACCCCTGAGATCATTAAATGAGTAACAGTAAAGGAAAAAGAATATAACTGCATGAAAGTATAGCATGAAGGAATTATAGAGTGTTTTGGAGATTATAAGAAGCTTTATGGACCCACTGGGGATTTTGCTGTTTGTTTTTCTTGTTTTTATGTGTTTTTAACCTGCCCTACTTAGGTCATATTATTATATTCACCCAAATGTTCTCCAGATGGAATTCCAAGGTTCGTTCCTAAATGTTTAAAAATGTGAGAGACCTAAAAAAAACATCAACAACCAAAGCCAACTATCGAATTTCACATGAAGTTAGAAATCCCAGAGAGATGCTAACGTTCATCTGGTAACTGGACCAACTATTAATAGTTGATGAAATATTGTTTAGTCCTAGGCAAATCAGAGGACCCAGAACTTGTGGTAAACATTAGGCCTTGGCCTATAAACATTTCTAAAATTTTGCAACCTCCACCCATGCTTCAGTTTATGTCGCTAAAATAGGTCTAATGTAAATAACTGAGGCGGTCTTGAAGTTAATAGAATAATTTCTGATTTCCATCAACAGTGCTTTTCCGCCCCAGTTTCGCACTCATGCTATTAGCGAGCGCCCTCGGGAGGGCAGCTCTTCAGCCTTGCTCCTTCTTTCCCTCCATTTCCCGTGTGTGCTTGCTTACCCATCACTCCGAAAATAGGCCTGTGGCCCTGAGGTCAAGGCTCCCAGTTTCCCCGGTGCCCCCTAAACCACACACCAGAAACAATTTCTACCTTTTTATGAATGAGAATCTTCTCACACATATGTATGCTCTTGATGGAGAGGGGAGACCCTCCACCCATCTCTCAGCTTGCCCTGCGATCCTCCCTAGAGAATCCCAACTTGAGCTCAGCCTCCTTATATCTTGAGATGCGTTTTGAGCTGAAGAACGATGACACTGAACCTGGGTTTGGAGTGCGATGGGTCGGGAGGGAGGTGAGGGCGTTCAGATACTCTGCTGTGTTTAGGTTCAGATTTGTAGTCATGCAGACCCAGTTTTGCAGTGTATTGTGGTACCTTTTAATCCATCAGATGTGTGGGAAGCTTTCATTTTATTCTATATTTTTCCCTTTTAATTTTCTTGGTGTTTTTCTTCCCTCCTCCTGGGTGTAACGTTTTCACGCACAGATGTCTCCTCGCTCTGCCCGGCGACGTTGGTCCATACAAGCAATTAACGACTTCCCGGTACTGTGCGCTGTGCAAATGCTCTCCTTGACTAATCCTGTCTGCCCAAAGGCCCAAGAATAAAATGCCACCTGCCTGGCTTTGAGGAACCTGAGGGACAGGCTGGCTGGTTTTTAGAACCAGCACAATAAATTTTTCGTTCTTGGGAGTCAGGCCCCAAGGACTTCCTCCTTGTTTCATCCAGTTTCCAATGGGCGAATACTGAGACCGTTAAGGATCGTGAACAGGGCTCTTTGAAAATGAAGCCAGACACTGGGTTTCTTGGAAAGACCCCCAACTGTAAGCCTTTTGCTCACCTGATTTCATTTGGAGTATTTGTATCATTTCCTGGAGCTTTCAAAAGCCTACCTTTGGCATGGGGTGAAGCAGAGGAAGATAGAAGAGGCTTCCACCATTTTGTCTCTCTGTTTTTATCGTCTTGGTCTAGTTTAAAGAGGGAAGTGCTCACCTGCTTCATTGGCATGATGCATAAGCTAGTTTTTAATCCTTCGGGAACTTTCTGGAACAATTTTTTTTTCCTTACCAACAGTATTTTGCATTGCAATGAAACCTCTGCTGTGGACATCCTCTCTTCCTTTTCTTTCTCTCTTCCTCATTCCTGTTGGCTCTCCCCCCTCTTCTGTCTTCCTCTCCCACCCCCTTCATGTTTCACTAGTGCCAAGGTGGCCTCGGGCTGTGAAAGGCAGCCTTGTGCCTTTTGTATAAATTTCATTCAGTGTAAAAAATTTGGGGGGCGGGGGGGAAGAGTCCTTATAGCCTTTTCCTATCGAAACCAGTTGAAATCAGGAGCCCTGACTAGCACATACCACTGCTGCTGACAGCTTGCGGGTGGAGCGGCCATCGTGGCCGCCATCCCTCCAAAAGCCTGTCCCAGCCAACCTGACTACTGGATTTCCAGTGATTTCCAGAAGTCTCTGCTCCCGCTGCTATTGAAATAGGAACTCATGTTGACTCACTGCCCACTCTGCTGATTATGCATTGTTGGTGGGGTTGCTGCGAAGCAGTTGGTGGCTTATTCTTGGGCTGTTTTACATTTAACCCATTTATTGGCATTGATGTTGCCTCCGATTGTAGCAGTAACACTGGTGGTACAGTTGCAAGCTGGCTATATTGGTTGTCATTCAGTGCTATTTGCACCAATGCCTCCCCCCGCCCCCACCCCTCCCAGTCCTTTCCTTCCTGTCCTCCTTCCTATGAGTCCATGAACGCCTTCTTGGTATGTTCAGAGGAATATCCTAGTGCTCATCATGTGATAATTGTCTGTCTCGTTTTGTCTCTCTTCCCTCAATCCCTGCTTTTCAATGAAAACTGTGGGGCAGGGGCATTTTCTGGGATGGGGCATTGAGAAGACCTAAGAGAAATGCAGGGCCCTTTGCCTCCCAGAGGGGGACCGAGCCTACTGCACAGAAAAGTGCCCCCCCCCCAAGCCCGTCAGAGTGGGACTAGAGCAATGTGGGAGGTTTTGGGGGCTGTCAGGCCAGAGTGCCCTCCCCTCACCTGGAACGCTCGGCCACACCTCAGCCTGGTGTGTCGTTGTTCTCTGCATGTCATCACGTGACAGTGGCACAGATGAGGGATTCCTCCAACACCAGCAAGATGTAAGGGGAAAATAAATCTTGGGGAAGTGTGGATGGAATATGAACCCTTTTTGCTGCAAGGAAATTACCTGTGCTCCTTCGGGAGCAGCGAGGACCTAAGGCTCTGACATCTGCTCAGAGACTGAACATGTCTTTACGTAGGCAGACTGGCTGGATCTGCATCCCCAGGATACACGGTCACTAGCCTGGAGTACTGGGTGACTCCCCTAGTCTGTAGGGGCAGCACTTCCTATTTAAAAACCACCAACTGCTAAATAGAAAAAAACGAAACTCTTACAGCCCCTTACAGATTTTTGATAACGTTTTGCACTCACTCCTTGCTGGATTAGATGAATGAGCAGTACGGTCCTGTAATTGCTCTTAGAGTTTGAGGCCTGGCGGCAGCTGTACTCAAACCCATCCAGTACTGGCAGACCTCCCGTTACGGGCTCAGAGGCAGCTGAGTGAGTTTCTACCACACATCGCCTGTACATCAGAACGGATCAGGGAAACCAGCTAGAAGCCTGCCATCTCAAGAAGTTGCCAGGCAAGTCCCAGAAATCCGGACTGTGATTTCCATAGTTCAGTGAAGGGCGATTACAGAAGGTTGTCCAAGACCACTGTCTACATTTTCATCAAGTACCTGTTGACTCACACGGGTTTTTTTCCTCCCCATCTCTGTAACCAAGGACCGCAGATGGGCAGAGGGAAGAGTCCTAAAGCATCTCTTTGGACTCTGTTCTCTTCCCTCTGAACGTGCCTACCCCTCCCACGCCCAGAAAGGGGATGAAACAGAATGAGGGCCAGGCTCTTGAGCCTGGCCTGAAATATAGCATCTGGGGCTGAGCCCAGGGAGGCCCCATGTGAAGCCGGTAGCCACAGCCGCCTCTTGTCTCTGCTGGTGTTTAGTGTGCGGCTCTGGCTCGGCCCAGGGTGCTCGGGGTACTTGGCAGAGAAGTGAAATGAGCAGTAACTGGAGAGGCTGGGGTGTCAGGCCTCACTCCCATCAGATGTTGATGTCCTTCTATGCAGAGATGGATCCATTTAAAGATGGGCCAAACAGTTCACATAGTAACAGGTAGCTTAGTCTTAGGGCTTCTTTTTTTTTCTTTTTAATCCAAAAATCATACACTCAGAAGCAGGTTAATAAGGATGGGCTTAGCAACCTGACAGCCTGTGTTCAAATCTCAGCTCTTAGGAATGTGGCCTCAAGTGAGACTCACATCGCCATTTATCAAATGGAACCAGCCCATTATGTAGGGTTCAGAGAGCTGTGGTGATGGCCACGCTCGCAGAGAGGGAACAGCCCAGAATAGGAGCTCATGTTGTTCATAATAACAGACAAATCTGTAAATCCCAAGTCAGACATTTATGCGCTTGGACTTGTGTCCAGGAAATCCCTCATTTCCTGCACAGAGGACCCTCTGTGGCCATTTGAAGGTGAGGCTGTGGGGAAATGGGACAGTTGCTCATGATCTTCCATGTTCCGTGTTACCTGGTCCTTCTGCTCAAGTCCATTTGGCATTCTGAAGTGATCACTTTGAGAAATAACACACGTCTGCTAGGAAAAACATTTTTAAATGAGCTAGTGTATAGGCGAAGGGACCACTTTTGGCACACGAGCCTTAATATTTTGCTTTCATTAAGTTTGCTTAAAAAGACAGGAAATTGTGGTGGTTTTCTGTGTGGCCTGAAAGGTAGCAGACCCCATCCCTCATGAGGCCTCCATTTATTTCCACCATTGAGTTACGTGGAGCCGTAGTGAAGTGGCCGGTTCTTTAGACGCTGCTCATTTTCTCTTATAAACAACGAGCCAGAGGGTCTGCCTGGAACAGTGTTTTAGACGCCTTCCACCCAACACAGAAAACCGAAGAGATGGATCATACTCCATTCCAGGTGGAATCTTTTTAGTGTCCATCTTTTCCTCTTGTTTCTTCCTTACTTTTTTAATCCAGTACCCTAAATCTCATTTGAGGTATTCAATTATGTGGGACCTACAAGTGTTGTTTCCTGGAATTTTTAAACTCCTGGAAACCTGGATAAAAAAAGTTTGTGTACCTAACACCCTCCCTGTTCCAGTTCACCACACTGTGCCGTTTCTGTCGCTGCCCGGTAGATGCCCACGAAAGTACCCTACCTCCAGCCAGTCCTGTCAGATGATCTCACGCACATGGGCGACATCTGTCTTGGGTCGGTTAACGCCGCCTGGCTCCAGCCCATTTTGACAGGCGGTTTGCTCTTCAGCCCATTCTCCCCGTATTGCATCCTCGTCAGGATATCTGTGGCTCCAAGACTAGTATTTTTGTGAGTGGGTACATAATTCTTTAGAAACTGGCCCGCACAAATCAAGAATCAAAGGGCTGCTGGACGTAGTAGATGAGGCTTCTCTTGGATTGATAGTAACGATGTGTATGAATCCAGATGACAGAGAAACTCAGTTGCTGCCAAAGATCAACTGGGTCAGAGTTCCAAATTGATAATGTAGCACATGTATTTACAAATTATGAAAAACAGTTCATAGACCTCAGCCAACCTTTAACTGCCACGATCCAAGTCCAGGTGTCCTGGATCTAGTCGGTTCCATAACACGGAGCCCATAGGAAGTTACATGCATTGGGCATCTTTGGAGATTAGACCAGACATCGCTGGTCACAAACGACTAAATACAGACCATGACTAATGAATGAAAGAGTGGTTGTATAAAAATCACTTGCAGAAGATCAATTATTTGTGAGTAACCTAAGTAAAGATCTAATCTAAATTCCTGAGGGCTTATAATACATTTATAATCATTACAGATTTTTTAATTGCACGTTTTCAGTCTGCACTCTCATCCTTCCATTGTGGCCTTATTAAACTTGCAAGATTGGAACGGAGCTCATCGTGAGGCATAGTTCTCAGCGAGCAAAGAGGAAGACATGTGACTAAGTTCATAGCAAATAAGGAGCTCACCCAGGGTCACACTGAACCAGCACAGGTGGTAATAAGACCCGCACACCTTGGTTTTCTGACTCCAGATTGCAGACCCCTTCCCTAGCAACTTTGTTAATAAGTATGTCACCTTCCTGCAGAGTTGAGTCACTTTGGTGGGCCCCTTTTAACTTCCAGCAATAAGATAAAGTAAAATATTGTTTCCTCGGCTGCTTGTCATTTTGAGGATACCAGATGGGGCAACACTGATAATTCTCCCTTTCCAGGACATCTCTCATTTCCCACACACAGGGTTCCATTATAGGTGGTGCTCTGGGGAAATAGGCCAGTTGCTCATGATCTTCCATGTCCATTACCCAGGTACCTCCGCTCAAGTATTTTTGACATTCTAAAACGATCACTTTTAGACGTAATTAAAGTCTGCCAGGAAAAACCGGGTAATTCTCCTTGAGCTGCTACGTTTCTCGGTCTGCCTGCCACAGATTAAGGTTTGCAGAGCCCACACTGCTGTGTCTGAATTTAATTTTCCACAAACCCTATTAAAGCCGTCTGAGAAGAAAAAAAAAAACTTTGGTTAGTTTCAGGCGAGAACTTTGACCCTAAGGCTAATCCAACCTTAAAAGTTGCTCTTCTCCCACATTTTTGTGGTCTTTACTAACTTATTTACCTGCTGTTCATTCTTTTTCTTTTCTTTTCTTTTTTTTAAATTCTAGATCCAAGGTATCTATTTTTGGGCACCTGCACAATGTATGTAGCCCTGTAGTAGGTGCATATTTTCCTGTTAGGATTTTGGAACCAACAGCTCAATGCCCTCTGCCATCCTTTTATTTCCTACAGATGCTGATTCATATAATTGTGGGCATGATGTAATGCAAAGTCTCTGCAAATAACCAATGACCCAACTCTGATGTGCTCTGCAACTGTAGGTTTCCATTCATCAGCATCCCCATTAGTTATATCTCGTCATCTCCCCCAGAAATCCAGGAGATGGAAAAGCAAGCGTGAGGGGTCAGACTCTGGCAATCGACCGATCAAGGCTGCTGGGAAAGTTATCATCCAGGACACTGCGTGCCTTCTTCCTGTTCACAAATCGCTGGGGGAACTGTACATGTAAGTCTGCCGTGCTTATCACACAGTCATCATAATCCACATGGCTTCCTTTCTTTTTTTTTTTTAAAGTTTTGGAACCCTTTCGGGGCACCTGGGTCGCTCAGTCAATTAAGCAGTTGGCTCTTGATTTCTGTTCAGGTCATGATCTCAGGGTTGTGAGTTCAAGCCCTGCGTCAGCCCAACACAGAGCCTCCCTGAGATTTTCAGTCTCCCTCTCCCTGCACTGCGCACACTCTGTGTGTGTCTCTCTCTCTTAAATTTAAAAAAAAAAAAAAAAAGTAAGAATTGGAACCTTTTCTTCAGAAGTTTTAGGAGGAGACCAGTATATGAGCTTTCTATTGCTGCATAACAAGGTACCGCAAACATAGCAACTTAAAATAAAATACATTTGCTATCTTGGGTTTCCATGGGTCAGGGTCCAGGCATGGCTTTAGCTGGGTCTTTGCTCAGGTCTCACTAGACTAAAACCGTAGAGGTGGCTGGGTAGTGGTCTTATCTAAAGCTTACACTCCTCTTCCAAGCTCATTCAGGTTGTTAGCGGAATTTACTTCCTTGAAGACATAGAACTCGGTGATTTTTATCTTCAAGACCAGCAGGAGTTTCTCTCTGATGCTTCACTTTCTAAGGTCTCATCTGATTAGGTCCGGCCCACTTAAAATAATCTCTCTTTTGACACATTCAGAGTGGACGGATTAATAATCTAATCTTGGGTGTGATAGCCCATCAATATTCACTGGTATCACCCATAATTAAAGGGAGGGGGTTATATTAGATGTGTGGTGGGGGGAGAAATCTTGCAAACAGCCTCAGAATTCTGCTTTCCATACCGATATATAAGACAGTTAAAAGCAGAGCCACTTCGGTTGAAGGGAGTTGGGAGGCTAGTGCCAGGCATATAGAGGCTGGCCTGTGGTCACTCTTCTTCTTGAACTGAACACATAACAAAAAGTGTTTATTTTGTAATATATGCACAGCGCACCACTCTTTGTGTTAGAAACCGCAGTGTTGCACATACTTAAATTCCTTTTTATTCAACCCTGAAGTCTGGGGAAGTCCACAAAAAAGCTGGTTGCTAAATTGTCATTCGGGGCTGGCTTCCTGTCCTGACTTTAGAGAGGTGAACAATTTCACCTTCCCCAGGCACGAACCCGCAGCCTGAGCTGTGGGTAAGCTTTTTCTCCATATTATGTGACTTGAAGGGTGAAGCTTAAGGCTAACGTGGATAAAACATTTTGGGTGACAGGGAAAGGGGCAATTTTTAGTTTGTTAAATCAGGGATCACTGATTTAGGAGATGAGACCAGAAAGAAACTTTTAAATTCTTTTTACATTTCAGATTGAATGTGAATGATATTCAAGAAACATGCCAGAAGAATGCCACTTCTGCCTTGCTTGTTGGAAGGAAGGACCTTGTCCAGGTTTGTGCATCCCTTCTCATGGCCATCTGGAGTTTTCTTTTTGAGCCGATTGTTTTCACTTCGTAATTTTGGTTTAGTGACCTTTCAAGGAGTGCTTCCTATTTTGCAATTTCTCTATCATTTTCTTTGCCAAACTGCGGGGCTAGAGTAGCTTTCTTTTTTTCTTTCTTTCTTCTTTTTTTTTCAGGATTTTATTTGTCTATCTGACAGAGATCACAAGTAGGCAGAGAGAGAGGAGGAAGCAGGCTCCCCAGTGAGCAGAGAGCCCGATGCGGGGCTCGATCCCAGGACCCCGAGATCACGACCGAAGACCCAAGTGGAAGGCAGAGGCCTTAACCCACTGAACCACCCAGGCGCCCCTGGAGTAGCTTTCTAAATCCTTTGGGTTTTCTCTCTTAAAAAATTTTTTTATTTAAATAATCTTACCCCCAGTGTGGGGCTTGAGCTCATGACCCCGAGATTAAGTTGCATGCTCTTCCAACTGAGCCAGCCAAGTGTCCCACTCTGGGTCTTTTTCTTATTAGAGCTTAGTTGAGAAGATACTAAAGCACATACTGAGAATTTTTTTTATTACATTTCTCTTTTACTCTGGTACCATGGTGATTATTATACACATAAATGTGGGTATCTGTGCCTTTGTCATTTGTACTGTCAATTCTGTTTTGCTGGGGTTATGCTTTTAAAGATGCTTTGTTTCAGGGGTGCCTGGGTTGTGCAGTCAGCTGGGCATCTAACTCTTGGTTTCGGCTCAGGTTGTGATCTCAGGGTCATGAGATCAAGCCCTCTTTTGAGCTCCAAGTTCAACACGGAGTCTGCTTCAGATTTTCTTCCTCCTCTTCCTCTGCCTCTCCTGCTGGTGCTCTCTCTATTTCTCAAATCAATCAATCAGTCTTTTTTTTTTTTAAAGATTTTATTTATTTATTTATTTGACAGAGACCACAAGTAGGCAGAGAGGCAGGCAGAGAGAGAGAGGGAAGCAGGCTCCCCGCTGAGCAGAGAACCCGATGTGGGGCTTGATCCCAGAACCCTGAGATCATGACCTGAGCCTAAGGCAGAAGCTTTAACCCACTGAGCCACCCAGGCGCCCCTCAGTCAGTCTTTTTAAATTTATTTTTATTTTATTTTACTTTTTTAAAAAAAATATTTTATTTATTTTTTGACAGAGAGAGAGAGATCACAAGTAGGCAGAGAGGCAGGCAGAGAGAGAGGGAGAAGCAGGCTCCCTGCCGAGCAGAGAGCCCAATACGGGGCTGGATCCCAGGACCCTGAGACCATGACCTGAGCCGAAGGCAGAGGCTTAATCCACTGAGCCACCCAGGTGCCCCAATCAATCTTTTTTTAAAAATGCTTTATTTCAAGGAGGTGCTTGGCTCAGTCAGTAGAGCATGTGACTCTTGATCTAGGGGTTGTAAGTTCAAGCCCCATGCTGGGTGTAAAGATTATTTAAAGATAAAATCTTTAAGGGGCTCCTGGCCGGCTTGGTTGGTTAAACATCCAACTTTTGATCTCAGCTCAGGTCTTAATCTCTGGTTCATGATTTTTAAGTATCACGTTGGGCTCCATGCTGGGTGTGAAGCCTACTTAAAAAAAAAAATGGTTTGTGATCCTGGGCAACACTTAATCTTTATGAACTTCAGTTTCCTTGAGTATGAAATAGTCCTGTTCTAGTGCCAGTGAGGAAGAAATAAAGTCATACATGTAAAACTCCCATGTCTATATCTGCTAGATGGCAAATATTCAATGTATGGGACAGTTGCCACTCTGTTCCCGTAATTACCGTGGTCATTAGTGGCATGGTACTTGTAAAGGGCATCAGTGCAAATGCTTGAAGAATATTTTCTGGCTCTTTTTTATGCATATGTTGATGATGATGTGTCAACTGTTTTGCAAAAAGTTGTAGAAATAAACCCACTTGTCCACTATTCTTGTTAAAGCCATTTAAGAAATGTGTATTAAAAGTGAGGACGTAAGGGGGGCCTGGTGGCTTGATTGGTTAAGCTTCTGACTCTTTGTTCTGGCTCAGGTCATGATCTCAGGGTTGTGAGGTTGAGCCCCATGCCAGGCTCCACATGCTCAGAGGTGCGTGTTGGGCGGGGACGTCTGCTTGAGATTCTCTCTCCTCCCTCTGCCCCTCCTGTGTTCTGTCTCTCTCTCAAACAAAGAAAGAAATCTCTCTCTCTCTCTTTGTTTTTAATCCGAGGAAGTAACATGCCTAAATTGTCAGGGTACTAAACATCCTCTCCTATCCCAGAAAGACATTAACTTCTCCCAACAACCATTCAGGCGGGTCACTGGTTAGAGAGAGGAAAGGAAACCTTGTGATTCTTGTCTTAATCAATGGTTGCGTGTTTGAGTATATTAGTTTGAGTATATTGGTGCCCCGAATTTAATAGGTTTTTACTATATACCTGATGTGTTTCTCTACCCGTTTTTCAGTATTTTTGTTTGTTCTTTTTTCTTAGATTATAGATTCCTTGATTAAACTCTGTGTTTTCTTCCTTTCAAGTTTCTCACAGAGTCTAGTCTAGTGTTTTTCAGTTAGTGGGCATACAATGATGTATTGCCACTAAGAAAGATTCCCAGTAGTACTCCATTTTTAAAATTGTGGAGGGAAGGAGACCCTGTTGATGGCACGATGTATTTAATATAGTGTTTGTTAAATCTTGTATTTAATAGATACCTAATGGATATAAGTTACTGCTTGATGACCCCACGCCCTGTGAGAGTCCAGGTTTGGAGATATTCCTCAGATTTTATGTCAACAAAAAGGAAGTCAAGTCTAGGGTTACCTGGGTGGCTCAGTGGGGTAAAGCCTCTGCCTTCGGCTCAGGTCATGATCCCAGGGTCCTGGGATCGAGCCTCACATCGGGCTCTCTGCTCAGCAGGGAGCCTGCTTCCCCTCCTCTCTCTCTGCCTGCCTCTCTGCCTACTCATGATCTCTATCTGTCAAATAAATAAAGAAAATCTTTAAAAAAAAAAAGTCAAGTCTGTTTTGTCCTGGCCTATTTTTCTTTAGCTTTAAGAGTATGCTGACACTTTTGTGATGAAAGCAACAAAGTTTCCCATTACTTGGGCAAAGGACAGATCTGAAATGTGATAGGGAATGCTTTTTTCCCCTCCTCCCTGCCTGTTCACCAAGCAACAAAAGAAGTCACTTGAGACAACCCATTGTGGTTAATGTGTGGTGTCATTTCTTTGAGGTTTCCTTAATAAAAGTTTTTAAGACTAGCGTTTCTCAAGCATTACAGTCCCCAGAGAATCTTGTTAAAATGCAGATTTTGATTCAGTGTGTCTGGAAGGGGGGCCTAATGTTCCCAGTTTCTGTTGCCCTCAGAGCAGCAAGGCTGTAGCCTGTGTCTAGAGAGGTAGGGTTCTTTCATGCTTCCTGGTCCTGTCCTCACCAGTCTGACTTCGAGTGTTTGTCTTCGATCTGTTCCAGGTTTGGTCGCTGGCTACAGTCGCTACGGATCTTTGCCTTGGTCCCAAGTCTGACCCAGATTTGGAAACACCCTGGGCTCGACATCCATTTGGGCGACAGCTGCTGGAGTCTCTGTAGGTTTTGAGAGCTAAAAGTGAGGAAAACAAGTGATGTAAATTTTAGGTCTGTAAACCTCTCCAGTGTTTTCATCGAGGAGGTCTGAGAAACAGGAAAATATGAGCTCCTTCCCATTAGTGCTGTAGTAATTTCTGTGCAGAACTGAATTCTTATAGCAGAAGGAAGTATACAATATTTTTTTATTTACAACAAGGATTTGAGATTCATGTGCCTTTTAGAGATTTATGCTTTAGCCCATAAGTCACACTAGTCTGAAACAGGAGAATGAACTCTTGAAATGGTAAATTTCTGGGATACTATAGAGTTTTGACCCCAAGAGCAAATTCTCTAACTCCGTGTTGACTTACATGTTTCCTAAGGATGATGATGTTTTCACCCTACTTGGCAGTTTATGAAGGTTGGATTTATTATTGCTCTGCAATGTGGCAAGCTGGAAATACAATGTGAAAATGGTTTGCCACCGGGTCCAACCACTTGAACCTTCATAACTGTGAGGCTCAGAGCCCGACAGAGAGACAGAGAAGCTCTGATGCCTTCAGGTGGAGGATTGCTTGACTTACTTGTTGAGGCTGGACCTGGGTCCTGGTGCTGAAGCTTCAGTGGTCTCATGGTGATGCAGGGATGATAATGGTTGTTATAGCCACATCACATAAGGCTCAAATATGATGATGTGAAAACACTTTTAAGAAACACCATACAGGGGCACCTGGGTCCTAAAGTTCCTTTTAGAACCACTACACTAGGATGTGAGGTAGGGATCAGAGCAATGTGGCCTCTGTGATACAATGATATTGATACTTTCCTGCCAAGCAATGTATGGTGGGTTGTTGTTTTTTTTTTAAATTTTTTTTTAAAGATTTCATTTATTTGACAGAGAGGGCAGCACAAGCAGGCAGAGCAGCAGGCAGAGGGAGAAGTAGGCTCCCCTCCAAACAGAGAGCCCAATACGGAACTGGATCCCAGGACCCTGGGATCACAACCCAAGCCAAAGGCAGATGCCCAACCAACTGAGCCACTCAGGCACCCCAATGTATAGTGTTTCTT
>ML102195.1:0-14977 GCA_003697995.1 Taxidea taxus jeffersonii
CCCCCCCTCTCTGCCTGCCTCTCTGCCTACTTGTGATCTCTCTCTCTGTCAAATAAATAAATAAATAAAGTCTTTAAAAAAATAAAAATAAACATGCTACTTTATAAAATATTCTATTAAAAAAAGATTTTATGTATTAATTTGATGGAGAGAGAGAGAGAGAGAGAAAGGACACAAGCAGGGGGAACAGCAGGCAGAGAGAGAAGCAGACTTCCCGCTGAGCAGGTGACCTGAGCCAAAGGCAGATGCTTAACCAACTAAGCCATCTAGACACCTCATAAGACCAACAATTTTTTGAGCATTCAGTAAAAATAAAAAGTTGTAGAAAGATTTAAATCAGGCCATTGAATGGGAACTGATTTGGGAATCAAATGCACATTTAATGAGGAAAGTTTATAATCTAGTATAAATGAGACTGTTGGCTCCCTAAAAAAACATTGTTTCTAGAATTTGCCATGAAATATGAACCACATAATTGTACTTTAATAATGGAGTATCACCAGGATCTGCCTCTGTTATGAAAAATATATTTTAATGGTTTTTTAAAAGAATGAGATCACAATTTAATGAAAGGTCTACTTTTTTCATATGAAATACAGGATAATGTATTTTCTCTCTGCATTTTTTCTATTATTTATAGAGGCTCCTGCTGGATAATTGACATATTACAAAAACATAAATGCTGAGTTATTGGAAGGCATGAAAGCCATCTGGACACTATTCTTGTTATTATCTCAAAACAGAAGAAAGAAAACCATGAAAATAATATTGCTATGAATAGAAAACAATCATTGTTTATTAAATGTAATTAAAATTTTTGCAGACAGTTTTCCATTCTTGAAAATTCTATTTGCCTCCCTGGTATTCAAATAAAAACAAATGAAAGGCACGAGAGACCACACAGATTTCAACTGCTGACATGGCCAGTCTGTTTTAACACTAGTACATGGATGTAGGTGCTGGGTCATATCTGCCATGATAACGGTTTTCTCAGGGCTTAGTGAAGGCCAATGGAATGTGCTTGTTTTACTGAGAAATCCATAAGAAAAAAACATTTTTTAAAGAAGGATTTTTTTCATCCTTTTTCTTCATTCCCTACCTCCTTTTCCTTTTGTCTTTTAGTCTTTCCCCCTTTCCTTTTCTTCTTTTGTCTTCCTATGTCCCTTCTTTCTTAACTGCTTGTTTCTCAGGTTTTAGTAAGTACAAATGTGATACCCATTCTTGTGGATAAATTTGAAGACACAGAATTATAAACAGAGGGAAGGGACGCCTGGGTGGCTCATTTGGTTAGGCGGCTGCCTTCAGCTCAGGTCATGATCCCAGTGTCCTGGGATCGAGTCCCACATCGGGCTCCTTGCTCGGTAGGGAGCCTGCTTCTCCCTCTGCCTCTGCCTGCCTCTCTGTCTGCCTGTGCTCGATCTCTCTCTCTCTCTCTCTAACTACTAAATAAATAAAATCTTAAAAAAAAAAATTTATAAACAGAGGGAAGTGAAAGACATCCAGAGTCCCACTAGCCTGAGACAACAACTAACATTTTTCCCTCTATTCTTACACCGCACATTTAAGTTATCTGCATCTCTTGATCGTAGGTTATTGTTTTGATTACCTCAAGGTAAAGAAGAGGAAGGTGAGGAGCATAGAGAAGAAACAGAAGGAAACAGGGTCCTTAGTGTTGTCCAACAATTTAACCAGCTTTTAGGTGGTCCAGTTTTGTTAGTCAGTATACCCCTTTGGTTCTTGTTTTTCTGAGTTGTGATTCTGGTGCTTATGGCACACTGTGAGCACACATGTTCTTCATTCCCCAAAACATCTCCTCCATTTTGATTGTCAGAACTGTCATGAGGCAAGCGTTCTCAACATTAGCATGTATCAGAATTCCCTGGAAGGCTTATTGCAGCATAGCTTGCTGAGCCTACCCACGTAGTTCTGATCGGAGGCCTTGGGTGAGAATTTCTGTTTCTAACAAGTCTCCAGGTGTCACTAATACTGTTGGTCCAGGAACCACCTGCTGAGAATCACTAATCTATGTCCGCAAGTCCAGGTTAGACGTGGTACCATTTTAATTGCCAAGTTTATGGAAGAAACAGCTTTTGTAGTGATGGTAGCTCTTCACTTATAAAGCTATATCTGATTTTTTTTTCATGCCAGGGAGAGGAGAGGAAATATTGTTTGTTAATTGTGAATTAAAAACAAACCAAAACAGAAAACCTCATGAATCAACAATGTGTTACTTGATATAGGTATAAAGAAGTCCTGGGTGGAGAAACTCGTAGTCCAGTGATAGAGCACATTGGAGGTGTAATGGGTCACAACTGGAAACTGTCTTCTTCTGGGTTCTCAAGGGTATGTGTGTGGACACTCAGTAGGATTCTGGATTACTTCAGGGACCTAGGGGACAAGAGAAGGAGGGAAAGCACAATCCTGCTTTTGAGGTGTGTTTTTGTGAATATATTCCCTCTCTGCTCATTCCCCATCCATCTCCCAAGCATCAGTACACCTGCTCGCCTTACCTGCAGAAAACAAATGCAATTTATAATTTCTCTGAGTTTCTGGCACTTTCTTTTTTTAAAAGATCGTATTTATTTATTTGTTTATTTATTTGTCAGAGAGAGAGAGAGAACAAGAGCAAGCAAAGGCAGGGGGAGGAGCAGGCAGAGGGAGAAGCAGGCTCCCTGCTGAGCAGGGAGCCCAGTGCAGGACTCCATTCCAGGACCCTGGGATCAGGCCCTGAGCTGAAGGCAGATGCTTAACCAACTGAGCCATTCAGATGTCCCTGTCACTTGGTGGTCTTTAACAACTAAGTCTTATTCAGAGCCCTACTATTATATTTCTCTGTAAAAACATATGGATTTTGTAGAAAATTTCCATTAAGCAGAGAGAAAAAAATCCATAGTATTGGCAAGAGGGTATATACATGCCTTTCTGTATATACTGAAAGAAATTAAAATATAAGACGAAGCCCAAATTCACCTCTCAGAATGTGGTAATAACTATTTTTTGTTGTTTCCTGTACACCTCCAGTGAAATTCAGTTCTGTCCTTTTTCTCTTTGTCAACAACTTCAAAACACATTCCTCATAAAAAGGAGTTGAATGTACTAAAAATATACAAGTCACATCACAGTAGGGCACATGGTTCGGGACCGGGCTTGTTCTGTCCATGGAAAGAAAATTGTTATTGGTTTTGACAGATTAATTGACCCCATTGAAATGCAAACTCTGTGTTTAAAATCCAAGTGAGTTGTCCACACATTCATCTCTGAGGTTAGATGGAGCCTTGTCTCATCAGTATTCCACGCTCTGCCTTCAGATGAAAGCAAGTAAAAGGCTTCCTTGGATGAGGAGGAAATAGAAGGAATCTTATCTGAGACCAAAGACTGACATCATTCACTCGTACCAAACTCCCATTACCTTCAGTCAACTTCAGCTTCTCATCAGAAAAAATTTGCTGCAGGAAAGAATTTTGAACTTTACTGATAGTATTACAAGTGAATCGAGGCTTATAATAATGAGTTTAATATCTTGGATGCAGAAGGAATAATTGGATTCTGGCAAGTCTTTTAAAAATTATTGGCTTACTGAATTTTATTTTTAATGTAAATTTTAAAGTAGGTGTGTCTTGCATATAGCTGTATAGTTGGAAAGACCCCAAAGTATATTATATTATTGCAGTGTTGCATAAACAGTTTCAAATTACAGGTTGAAGAAGTGTGACACCTGCCAGAATAAGGAATAGGCATTAGGGTTAATTTGGTTGTGAGCATAGCACCAGGTTCTTCCATGTGACGCTTTTACCATGTGGGGGCTTCTTTCTCTCCTCTTTGTCAGTCTCAAATTAATAACAATAATATTAAGTGAACAGCACTAATCTTAATATACTTACTATATTTATATATTATGTATATATGTGTATACACACACACATACATAATAATACTCAATATACTTAACATTATTTGGGTTTCTACTATGAGCAAAGGGGAGTTATATATGCATTATCTTGTTTGTTCTCACTGCAGCCTGGTGAGGCAGATGATATCACTTTTATCCTCATCTTACCAATGTGTAAACTGGAGTCTGGAGAAATTAAATTTTCCAAATCACATACTCAGAGGAAGTTAAGAACAGAAAATCAAGCCCAGGTTTGCTTTAAATGGAAGTTCACAGTAGTTTGTATTAGTTGGCACAGAGACCACAATATCCCTATGTTTTTGTTTTTGTTTTGTTTTGGGGGGGCAGAGTTGTTTGTTTGTTTGTTTTTCTGTTCACAGCAGCTTAAAGCAAACTCCTTGCTGGATGCACAGATGCCATGCATCCAAGCAGAATCCATGGCAGGGCAGGCAGAGGTAGCAGTGACCAAGCGCAAGTGTGCTGTGTGATTGGTATTAGCAACCATGCAGGAAGGTGTTCTGTCATTTAAAAAGGCTTAGGTTAGCATAAATGGCTGTCCTCCTTAGGAATTTTAATTCTTGAAACAAAAAGGCACTTATCCTGAGGTTTCATGGAAATTCCTCTTCATCCCTTCTTTCCAGCCTGTCTTACTTGAGATGGATTCAATGAGAAGTGAGAGCACAGTGGTTACTGACTCTGTGTTAAACATTGCTGGAAGATAACCCACCACCCTTCTCTTATATTAAGGAATACAGAGAATAAACAGAGATAACCTGGTTTCTTGCTTCAGGAAATACTGCATCTTGAAAGATAAACTGCAGGTCCAACAAAAATAGTGTATGGACCTAGCCTAACACCTTGCTCATCAACATTCTTCCAAGATTCCTGCTTTACTATTGTAAACTCTGATTCTGGAAATTCTGCCCCGTCCCGGTCAACGCCTCACCTTGTGAGAAAAACTAAAACCCTACAACCTAGCCTTCACCTTTGAAAATATCTTGGCCTCTTTTTCCATTTTGAGACGCTGCAAAAATGCTGCCAAGAACAATTGATTTTATTAGCATATTATGTAGCTGCTCAGAAGCCAGACTCAGGAATGAGACTGGTTGTGTTGGAATCCTGGTTTGACAAATGGTCACTTGGGTGATCTCAGTAACTCACTTAAGCCTCTCCAGATATCAGCTTTCCCTGTAAAATTGGGTTAATATATTGCTTTCTTCAGCCATTTATTGTTAGATAAACAATTATTTATTGTTAGATAAACAATATTATTAGATAAAATAACAAATGTAGAGGCCTTAGAACAGTGACTCAATGCTCAATATAATTTGTTATTTTCCCACTTCTATGTAAGGCCTTCATCAGAAAAGGATGTCAGTAATCTCTTGGTTTTACCCTGTGTTCAGGTGGAGTTTTATTCTCTGTTTAATCACCTTTTTAATCGTCTCTTCTTCCTATGTTCTGACTTCCTCAGGTGCTTCTACACGGCACCTACAGACAGTGTCCCTTCTGTGTGGTCCAAGCCCCTTCCCTAGTGCAACCTGAGTTAGCTTTTGCCCTGTCTTCTTGCCAATGTGATCATGTTGATATGACTGAGTTTATGGTTTTGGGTAGTATTGACATTTTCTCCAAATAATATGACTCATACTTTAGTAAGTATCTTCAATGCTTTAACTCAAAGAAAGGACATAATAATACATAAGTAGCTCAGGTAAGGAAGGAAACATAAAGGTATTCTTGTTCTACTTAAATGGTAGCTATCGATCCCATAACTTTGAAGATTCCATTTTCAAAGACTGAAGGGAAGATGCAAACTATAGGTTACTATCTTCTTCAAGAACACAAGTCAAGGGGCGCCTGGGTGGCTCAGTGGGTTAAGCCTCTGCCTTTAGCTCAGGTCATGGTCTCAGAGTCCTGGGATTGAGCCCACATTGGGCTCTCTACTCAAGAGGGAGCCTGCTTCCCCCTCTCTCTCTGCCTGCCTCTTTGCCTACTTGTGATCTCTCTTTCTATCAAATAAATAAATAAAATCTTTAAAAATTAAAAAAAAAAAAACAAAAAACACAAGTCAAGGGAAGCCCAAGCTGTCACTAAAAAAATACTCTGCTACTTAAATCCCAAGGTTTGAATTGTCACAATTAATAGCTCAGAGCTGTCTCTCACAATTTTGATGATGTTCTTTAGGAAAATTTGCCAGTTTTGAAGCCAAGCAAGTTCCTGAGCAATTGGAGGAAATTTAAATTTCCAAATGAAAATTCAGTCTATAAGAATCACAGACAGTTTTCAGAAAATAACATTTTTAAATGGACTTATTACTGATACACAGACTTAAGTTTAAGTAACTGTTTCTTCTTTGGATATTTTGTTCCACATGAGTAGTTTGTTTGCATTAATCATTACATACCTTTGTGAGAAAATATTCTCAGCATTTTTTTTAACAGTTCTCTACCTCTGTTGAGCAAGGTATTAATTGCTGCTGGTTTTGATCTATCTTTTAAAGGAGATTTGTAAAGTGACCAGCCTTGGATGACAGAGATAATATTTTCTTCTGGATACTCTAGTTACAGTTGTTGCTAAAAGGAATGTTGCCTTTGTCTCTGAACCAAGAGTCTAATATCATCTATCTGCATCCATGAAATGGTGGTAGGTTAGCTTGCAAGTGGAATGAAATGGTAGACTCTTCAACGTTCTCAAAGGTTTTTGTGATAATTTTCATGACAGGAGCATGGCTTTTTGAAAGAGGGAGGGTGAAAGCTTTACCAGCAATTAGCAGACTTTTAGGGAGATCCATGAGAATTCATAGTGAACATTTAAACCAAATGTGTGGCCAATTGAAGAATAATGGAATTCTACCTGTGGCCTGGAAATGAGCAGAAAGTAAGTGGACAGAGGTTGCAGGCTGGCTGGGAATATGCTAAGCTTGGTTACACTATCTTTGCTAGATATAGGAGGGGATTCTTTGCCAGTCTAGTGGTTGACCTCTGGTCTGTTCCATTGTCACACTAGTACTAACATTCTTCCTGAGTGGGCAGAAGGGTTTCAGACAAGTAGAAGAGTTCTGGCAGAAACTTATGGAGAAAGCCACTTAAGTTTTATAAAGTAGACCCTAATGGTTTATGGGATTTGTTCAGCTGGCTGGGTCTGTTCACATGGAGACATGTTTGAGGTCAACACTGATGCTTGGAGTCTTGTCAGTAGTAGGATTACTTAAATGCTGAGTAAGAAAAATTGAGCAGATTTTGTCCCAGTGTCTATTAGCCAATTACTAAGAGTGACTAATGTAGGGGCATACCTGTGGGAAATTTGTCCAAAAGCCAAGATTATATAGAAATGAGTGAATATTGTTGGAGACAGTATTCACTCACTGTCTCCAACATTGACTTGTCATAAGTCATTTATGTCTTGTCCATAAGTTATTTGTGTTTTTGAATGACTTGTGAGAAGAGGGCTGTGGTCCTTTGATAAGCATATTTGATACTTACTCTCTTTTCCTCTCAAAATGAAGGAATTGCAGATAAAATTTTCAAAGAATAACACCACCACTCTAACTACTGGTTTATAATAGTTGTTCAGAACATAGAGAACCTTCCTTCTTCTCCTCTTCCTCCTCCTCCTCCTCCTCCTTCTTCTTCTTCTCATTTATGAATGAGGAATCTTGAAAACTTATCTCTGGAGCAAGGACTTATGGACAGTAGCTGAATTAACAGTGCATTAAACTGAAATTGTGTTTCATACAAGGCATTCAGTAAGAAATAGCTATGGTGAGCCAAGGTAACTAAAGATTCAGGTTGATAACATAATAATATCAGTGGTTTTCATTGTTGTTTAGCCATGTTTAGCCATGAAATTAACCAAAGACTAAAAGAAATAGAATAGAAGTCAGGTTTAAAGCCAGGAGAATAAAGAAAGCAGACAATCAGGAATCGTTAAGAGCCAGCGTAGAACCAGGAGCTAGGAATTAAGGTGAGCCTTTGTCTCTTAGGATTTTCTTCCTCCAAACCAAGGAGGACCTCAGAGTTTTCATCTAGTTCTCACTGACGCGAGGGGGAAAAATTGTCCATGCACCACAATGCTGGACAAGAGTAAATGTTAACCTGAAATCCTATCTATTGGGAGATAACTCTTCCCAGTGTTTTACATTTCTGCATGTATTATGAGCAAAGGCATCAGTGGCTTTTGTTTTGGAATATCGGTTCAAAGATGTTTATGTCATGAAGAGCCTTAGATAATAGAGATAGTGTGTCCCTTGGGAGTAGTGGACATGTTTGCTTACTGTCCAATATAAAAATGATGTTTCTTTCCAGGGCAACCCAGCAAGACTTGCCTAGAGCCCACTATAAAAGATTCAGTTTTTCTAACTTGCAAGTAGAATAAAATCTCAGTCCTTTTGCAGTTAACACTTACTCAGGTTAGTCTGTCCTGTGCTGTGTTCCCTGGGTACAAAAGAGAGGTGTTGACTCTATTTCCACCCTGGATGGCCCTTGCACTCCTCCCTAATCCCTTCCCACTCCTCTACCACCAGCACTGTAGAAAGAAAGTTGTCTAAGTCCTCGGTCTGTGCTTCTAACACATAAATGCATTTTGGGTAGGAAAGCTTGCACCCTTGCCTCCAGTTTGTCTCCTAGAACAGTTAAGTCCAATCTACTGACTGGTGTTCCCCCACCCAAATCCTGGTGTCCCCCCATTTTTCTCCTTAACACACTTTCTAAGTCCATTTGCTAAAATCTAATCCACAAAACCAGGTTCACTGGCTTGGCAATTTCCTGAATAATCAGTTAGCCAAATATGTTTTTTAATGCATGTATTAAAGCTTATAGCTCTTTTTAACAATAACTGTATTTGTTTTCCTATGATTTCCCTGCACCTAATAGTTCTTTTTGTTTTTCTATGATTTCCCAGAGACTGGAGCAAGGAGGTGGGACTGCTCTGCATAAGGAAAGGCCAGAGGGGGAAGAAACATGAAATTGGCTTTTGGCAAATTAGCACTCAGTGAAATGGAGTGTTTTCTGCAATTTCAGACACTTAAGATAAAAGAGGATGTTCCCCGCCCCCCGCCCTACCCACTTTTGATTAAAAAAGTGTGAGAAGGAGAATTTAGTTCCTGGCAATTTGTGGTGTAAAAGCCTACTCAAAGAAGACACATCTCACATACTTAGAAGTAGCAAGATCTGAATTAAGAAAAAATATTTTCAAAAAAAAAAAAAAAGAAAAATTATTTTCCAGTTATGTATAACGTAGTACTACCTTCTTAGGAAGATAGCAGGATAGTCACCTCAAGATAGATGAAATTGGGTTCCCTGGGTAAATGGAGGATTCCAGGTCAGCAACTCCAAATCCCAGAAGGAAGTGGTATCTCATGTGGCTTTGATTTCTATTTCCCTAATGGCTAATGATACTGAGCACCTTTTCATGTGCTTATAGGGCATTTATGTATCTTTTTCAGAGAATTGTCTGTTCAGATCCTTTGCCCATTTTTAATTGGGCTATTTATCTTTTTGTTATGAGCTATAAGAATTCTTCATATAATCTGTACAAGTCTCTTAATAGGCATATGGTTTACAGATATTTCCTCCCATTCACTGGGTTGTCTTTCACTTTCTTTATGTTGTCCTTTGAACCACAGAAGTTTTAAATTTTGAGGAAGTCCAGTTTATCTGTGTTTTCTTTTGTTGCTTGTATTTTTGATGTCATATTTAAGAAACCAAGGCCTGCTCCAAGGTTATGAAGATTTACTCCTATTATTTTTTCTAAATATTTTACTGTCTTAGCTTTTCCATTTAGGGCAAGTAATTTCTAGGTCTCTGATCCATTGTGAGTTAATTTTTATGTGTGGTGTAAGGGAGAGGTCCTGCTTCATTCTTTGGTGTGGGGCTATTCAGTTGTCACAGCAGTACTTTCTGAAGACACTTCCTTTCCTGTTGAATTATATTGTTGAAAGATAAGATTTAACTCTTGTAGAAAATCGTTGCCTATAAATGTGAGGGTTTATCACTGGACTCCTAATTTAATTCCATTGATCTGTATGCCTTTCCTTATGCTAGTCCCACTCCATCTTCATACTATAGCTTTATAGTAAAATTTGAAATTGGGTTGTGTGTGTCCTACAGCTTTGTTCCTTTTCAACATTGTTTTTGCTACTTAGAGTCCCTTGAATTTCCATATAAATTTTATGGCCTGCTTGTCAGTTTCTACAAAAAGATAAACTGAGATTTTCATTGGAATGGCATTGAAAATGTAGATCAGTTTGGGGAATAGTGTCATCTATGGTCTTGCCATTTGTTTAGATATTCCTTAAGTTGTTTCATCAATGTTCTAGAGTTTTCACAAGGTAGGTTTTGCACTTTATTAAACTCATTCCTAGGTATTTTATTATTCCTGATGCTATTGTAAATGGATTTTTAAAATATTTTATTTATTTATTTGACAGACAGAGGTCACAAGTAGGCAGAGAGGCAGGCAGAGAGAGAGGGTGAAGCAGGCTCCCCGCTGAGCAGAGCCAGATGAGGGGCTCTATCCCAGGGATCATGACCTGAGCCAAAGGTAGAGACTTTAACCCATTGAGCCACCCAAGCACCCCTTGAATGGTTTTCTTAATTTAATTTTATATTGTTCATTGATAGTATAAAATGCAAATTATTTTGAATATTGACCTTGAATATCAAGACCTTGTTAAAGTTGCTTATTATTATTAGTCCCAGTAGTTATTTGTGTATTCCTAAGGATTTTCTGTATACAAGATAACATTATCGATAGCGATAACTTCTTGATTTTCAATCAGGATGCCTGCCCTCCCTCCTTTCCTCCCCACCTCTTCCTTCCTTCTTTCCTCCTACCCTTTCCTCCCCTTCTATCCCCTCCACTTCCCTTCCCTCTCCTCTGCTCCATACCTTTTCCCTTCCCCCTCCTCCCCTTCCCTCTTCTCCCCCTCTTTATCCTAATTGCCCTGACTATAATCTCTTATACAGTGTTGAATAATAATGGCAAAAATGGGCATTCTTCTCTTGTTTTTGATCTGAGGGAAGGCTGTTCATCTTCCAACATTATGAAGTCTGGGGCATTTTCATAGCTGCCCTTTATGAAGTTGAAGCTGTTCCTACATGTTTGTTGATTGTTTTTATCTTAAAGAGCTGTTGGATTTTGCCAAAAGCTTTCTTTGCATCTAATGAAATGGTCATATTTTTTTTATCCTTTGTTCTGTTGATAGACTGCTACTAAATTAGTGGATTTTTGCATGTTTAACCAACCAACTGGGAAAAATTCCACTTGTTTGTTGTATATATTTTTTGTATGGATTTGGTTTGCTACTATTTTGTTGAGGATTTTTTATGTTTATATCCACAGAGACCTTGGTCTGCAATTTTCTTTCCTTGTGATGTCTTTGTCTGCTTTTGGTATCAGTTTAATAATAGTTGCAAAGAATGGGCTAGGAAGTACCCCCTCCTCTTATATTTCTTTTGAAGTTTAAAGAACTGGTAGATTCTACTTTAAACCTTTAGTAGAATTCATCAGTGAAGCCATCTCACCTTGGGCTTGTCTCTATGGAAAGTTTTAAAAATTCCTAACTCAATTGCTTTACCTGTTTTAGGCCTATTCATATTTTCTCCCATGCTCTCTCTTTTTGAGTCAGCTTTGGTATTTTATGTCTTTCTAGTAATCTGTGAATTTCATCTAAGCTGTTCAGATTGTGGCATGCAATTATTAATATTATTGCTTTATAATGTTTTTACAATTTTTATTTCTATAAGGTCAAGAATAAAGGGAAACACTGTAGTCCCTCAGACATGTTACATTTACTTACTACATGGCCCTTTGTGTTCTATTCTCTGCTTAGTTTTCTCTCTCCAAAAGAGTGCTGCTGAGTTACAGATGTGATCATGAGATATATCAAAATGCATTTGCCAAACTGAACTGTTTTCCAAATTTGGCTTTACAACATGCATAAAAGTAATTACATTTTCTTAGATACTTGAAAATGGTTTCTAGAAATACTATGAAGTGTAAGAGCCATCTACGTATAGATATTAAATTGGGTGCAAATGTTCTGTTACTTTCAATACATTGTTCCTTCCCAAGGAATGAAAAAAATCTTGTAACTGTAAAAGTAAATCAGAAGGGATGTCAAATTATCATCTGTGATAAAAGCTGTGTTTTACAGTGTGTGAGAAATCAGAGAACTGGGGGTATATCAGATTTGTGAGAAGAACTCACAACTGTGAATAGGTGTTTTTTATATTTTCAGATGTAGCTGTGAGGCAAGTCTTTTTGCTGCCAGTTCTGCTGGGTCAGGTTTATTTGATTGATTGTGAAGCTTTGATTTGTCAGGCCTAGGGCCTTGTCTCTGGTCAGAACTGATCTGTTGTTGGCAGGGAAATGTGGTGGCAGGCCGAATAACACTGTACACCACCACCCCAATACACACCACCTGATCCCTGGAACCTGTGAGTGCTACTTTCTGTGGGGGGAAAAGGGATTTTGACAGTGTTTTCAGATATGTTCAATTTCGGAATCTTGAGATGGGAGAATAATTTAGATATCATCTGGGTGGGCCCCAAATGCAGTCACAAGTGTGCTCATGAGTGGAGGTCAGAGAGCTGTGACACACGAACTCAGGAGAAGGCTGTGTGGTCACATGGAGACATGAGTAGTTCTACCAGTAGCAGCCAAGAAACTCCATCCAGCAGCTGTCAGCAGCCCGCGGTCATGTGAATCACTTGATCATACCACAGAAGTTGTGACTGAGCTAAAATTTTAGTTCACTATAGTTCAAGACTGTACGCCACTTTTCAGGCTTTAATTTTATTTCATTCCCCTTAATATTTTTTAAAAATTTTGAACATAATGTTTTCATGTACCATGTGACTGGTTTAATGCTATCAAAGTGGTCCAAATAGGAGTGGTCCAAATTCTAACATAAATACAGACAAACCTAAGCTATGATCATCCCAAATTAATAAGTAGCCCTTAAAAAATTGATAGTGGGCCAGGGTTGACTTTTGTCCCCAAATACATGAACTCATTTTCTTTCTGGATCTTTGCTTTGATAGTAATTCACAGGAAAAAAAGAATACAATGCAAAGAAGGCTAGAAGGAAGTGCATTATTTATTGTTCGACTTGCTACAGGCACAGCCACAATGTGCAATTAGGTTGAAAAGCTAGAAAACTGTAAAGAAAAACAAGATCATCTTGCCTTGAAAAAGATTATTAGCTTTGGGCTTTGATATATTGCTTCTATTAATTTCTATTAGAATTTTAGTGGCAGTGATAGGAGAAGAGGGAAAGGCTTGAGTGAGGAGGTGATTATTATTCTGTGTCTGGAGGGGTGTGTGTGTGTGTGTGTGTGTGTATGTGTGTGTGTTTATTCACACTTCCCCTTGGAAAAGGAGAATTATCCCACTACTTTCTCTTTATGGTGTCTTTTTAAAATTGAGGTTCTATGAGAAAGACTGATTTAAAAAATGGAGAACAGTCAGGGCACCTGCCTGGCTCAGTGGGTTAACTGCCCAACTCTTGGCTTCAGCTCAGATCATGATCTTAGGGTCATGGGATGGAGCCCCATGTTGGGCTCTGCACTGGGTGTGGAGCCTGCTTAGGATTCTCTCTCTCCCCTTTCCTCTTCCCCTCCCCCACCACCTCTCTCTCTCTCTCTCTTTCTGTCTTTTGTAAAAAAGTGGAAGACAGTCAAACTCAGGGGAGGTCTTTCAGGTCACATAGGATGGGCACATGAGCCTACCTCCTCCAGAGTTTTCACTGCTACTTTTAAGAATTGTGATAATGACAACATAAATTTAGACATTAATGGTGTAAGAACAAATAAGAAAGAATTTGGCAGTTATAGCAAGGACTGAGAGAAAAATGAATGAGAGAGAGGGGAGAGGGTAAGAGAGGAGAGAGGGTGGAAGGTAGTATCAGACAGTATAGAAGTAATTTTGCAAGTGGATCCTTTGGCCACTATGTGCTTGAGAGCCTAGCTTAGGCACTATTCATAATTTGTATCACCTGATGAAAGATGGAATGTTGCATTGGCAAGACTCTTAGTTTTAATCATCAATTCCAGGAGTGATTTAGAATCAGTGATCATGATTTTGCCTTTGCAATATTGAATTTCTTCATTTATTCTTTAGTGGGAAGGATAGTGAAATTTGTCTTATAACTCAGATAACATTTCATTTGTCCAGATCAGTGAGGTAAGTTAGTAACTATATTATTATCACCAATCATAATCGTGGTGATTATTAGCTTATGGATGAGTGACATATGCCACGCACAATGCTGAGGATATTACATCCCTTACTTCATTTAATTTAAACAGCAGTTTAAGAGAGTATCTGATGTCCCTGTTACTGTGAAGATAACTGGTGTGTACCCATACAGCTTATGGGGCATAGATTTTGGGTTTCAACCCAATCTGGGACATTTCTTTTATCCTTTCACTCACACACTCCATCATTCATTCAACAAATATGTGAGGACATTCCTGGCTCAGGGGATTCACAAGTGAGCAATAAAGTAAGTACCAGATCTCAACTCTGCTCCCATGAGATTATATGCATGTTGAGAAAGACATAATGAAGAGGGAGAATAAACAGATAAGCAAATTGGAGGTCCTGATTAGTTATATAAATGAAAAAATCATCACAGAATAACCAGGGTGAGGTTAATACATATGGTAAGAAGATCCTCAGGAAAGATGTCTCTGAAAGCGGTAACATCTGAACTGAGACCACCAAAGTGAGAAGCGCCAACCATACAAAGTACAGGGGGAGCAGGAAATATGAGGGCCCTGAGGAAGGAACAAGTTTGGCATGTTTGATGGACAAAAGTAGGTGGTGTGGCTGGAGTGCATGAACTAAGGGAGGATGTAATGAGAGGGGCCTAGGTCACATAGAGCTTTCCCCCCTATCGTAAGGAGGAATTGGGATTTTATTCTAAGAACATTGGGGAGCTATTGCTCTAAACTTGGGAAAGTCATAGTGCGTTTCACATGATTGCTCTAGTATTCTGAAAAATCCATGATTATCTCCAAACCTTATTCATAGTGTTATTCAAGATGGTGGATGGAAAAGGTGGAAGCAGAAATTTAAAACTTC